>JASAOB010002809.1:0-68531 GCA_030849825.1 Herpetomonas tarakana
GCTGGCCACCAGCCCGCATCGGCGACACCAATTGACACCCCAGGGGGACATGCCACTGCGACCGAGCAGGCCACCACCTGGCGGGCCGCGCCGAGAGGAGCCTGTCTCGACGAATGCCCCGCCGCCTTCTGGCAGTTCGGCTTCGCGGCATGGCCGCCCCATGTGCCTGCGCGCCGCCCGCCGCGCGCTCCCGTTCACAGCATCGCGAACGCATTTTCTTAGATGGAGGGGACCCTTTCCCCGCTGCGCGGCCGGGTGCTGGGGTGAGACCGCCTCTCGCCTCTGCTTTTTGGGGGCGCCGCCCTCTTCATTTTCGCGGAAATGGGGCGGCAAGGACACACACACCGCCCCCGCGCCAAATGCCCCGGCAGGCGGTGCGAGAGAGCCCCCACACAGGCGACTGAAGAACACCACCGCCGACCAGGGTCGGCGAAAGGGGCCCATGCGCCGCGGGCTGCGAAGACAACGGGTCCGGCGCCACCCGCCGTGTCGTGAGAATCGCGATGCGCGGCATCCCGCCACCCATCCGCGCTGCGGCCGCTTTGAAAAGATCGTGACCGAGAAGAACGCGGCGGGGACGCGGTGGGGGTCTGCGCCGGGCACCGTTTGGCGTGGCGGCCCTTGCCTGCGAGGGGGCGTTCCGGCACCAGCGCTGCCACTGGGAACGGGCCGTCCCCGCACCGCCACGCCACGGGGGACTCGCGCGGGATGGCGCGCGTCGCGGTCTCGGTGCCTGGGGCGTGCTCCAGTTCAGAGGACCGCCGGAAACCACAACAGCGCGCTGGTTGCACGCCGCAACGGGTGGCCAGCATTCGGGGCGGGAGGGGAGCAACTGGTGGAAGCCTCGCGGCGGTGGGGTTTGCTGTGGTTGTGGAATCCGGGGCGATGACTCCGTTCAAGGCCGCAACCCCCCGCTCGGCATCGCCGTTGTTCTGGCGCGGCGTCATTGGCCGCTCGAGCGCGGTCCAAGAAAGCAGTTGGCGGCGCTACGAACCTGCTTGCCCCGGGTGAGGGGCGTTCCGCACCGATTAACCCGGCTCGTTGTTCTCTCCTTTGTGGGCGGCTTGGCGTGGCGTGCGTTTGTGGCGTGGGTGCCGCCACTTCGACCGTCGTGACACCCATCCCCTTTTGTGCTCCTCCACGCGGCCCTGCTTCGTTCTGAGCCGTTTGGCGCGTTTCCAGCTGACGCACATTGTTCACACTGTTCGCACTTGCCCTCGCGCCGGTGGGTTGGGCAACGTGACCTCGCGCGCGCCAGCACGGCGTCCCCCGGGCGGCGCGTCTTGTTTCCCCGACCGCCGGCACCCCATCCGGTGATCTGTGGCATTCGCCGCCCGATGTTGTCACACCAACCGCATGTCGCGTTCCTGCCACAGCCCACTCGACAACTGGCGCTGCCCCCTACCAGGTGAACGGTTGAGTTCGCCCCGGCGGCGAGCTGCTCCTTCGTTGGCCCGGCTTGCGGCTATCGTGCCGCATTCCCCGTTCCTTCCCCCGCCGCCCCTTCCCGCGGTTCCGATGCCACTGTCGTGCGTGGGGCTGGTGGCGTCCCCCTCCGCCCCAAAAAGGCCACCATCAACCCAAACACGCTTCACAGTCTCGCCACCTGCGCGATCCCTTCCGCCGTTCAACCGGCTCTTCCCCAGCTATTCGCTCCCATCCCCGCCGCCTCGTCCCCCGCGTTCCGCCGCCCGCCGTTCCGCGAGACTGAGTTGTGTGTGACTTGGTGCCGGTGATGCAGTGTTGAAGGCGATGGCGTTGTTGTGGGTGAGTGTGCGTGAGTTGTGCAGAGTCGAAACGGGTTTTGGCAATTGTTTTATGAGCTTGCGACGTGAATGGGAAACGGGAGGGGGAACGCGTCGGGGGAAGCCAGCAGGGGAGAGGGGGAACCCCGGCATTTACATGCACAACACGCGCATCAATGGTTCTGTCACCTGCTCCCTTCTCAGCTTAGCACGCGGTGTGCTTCCGTTGCCAAGTTGACCGGGGAGCTCTTTGAAAGGTCATATCGCCAGTCTCATCGCGCGTTCTCTCATTCAGCTAGTCTTTATTTGAGTATTAGGATATCGTATCGTTTTGCCTTGCCCACAATGTCGGGTCAGCTCGTTCCGATCAATCCGTCACAGTGGCGGATGGTCGGCGGGGACCTGCGCACCCACATGGAGGAGGGAGGTGAGTGCGCGCGGCACGGTATATGGCGAGGAAGGCTCCAAACGATTTGGAGCTGAGCGGCGGCTCTCAAACGTGGCCGCTCACAAAAAAAGGACATGGTGTCCCAATCCTCGGGCACCGATGAAAAGAACGTCTCTGTAGGAAAAGCGGGCCCAGCCGGGAATTGAACCCGGGACCTCTCCCACCCTAAGGGAGAATCATGCCACTAGACCACTGGGCCGACGGTGCCTTCCACCACACACGGTGCAATGAGGTGCGGTGGGTGTTCGCCGACCGAGGAAGGTTTGGCGTGGTGGTGTATGCAGCAAGTTTGTGGTGGTTATTTGCACGGAGGTGTGCCAGTGGTGGTGGTTATTTGCTCGTAGTGTCGTGGGTCGTTCCTCTTCCCCCCCCCCCTCACGCAAGCCTGGTCTTTGTCAGTCACGTCCGTCTAGGGCGTTGTAAGCGCACTTTTCTGTGTCGTGGTTCAGGTGGGCGGGGGGGGGGGGGGGGGGGGTAGTGCCTATGGGGAACCTGTGGCGTGTGGGGGTGGGTGTCGCGGCCACCGCAGGAGTCACGATAATTGTGCGAAAAGGAAAGGACTGAAAAGAATCACATGATTTTGCTGGGGAAGTGCCATCGCATCGCGGATCATCTGCCAACTGAGGCTGGAAGGACATGGGAGGGGTTAAATGAGATCCACGCTTTTTCTCATCTCTTCCTCCTTTTACCTGGTAGCCAGGCCACATCCCATACACGTGCACAGACACACGCCAGCTTCCTGTTGATGCCACTGACGAACGATAGCTTCGAGGGACTGAGGAAGAACGCAGTACGCTTCCTGGCGGAAGGGCAGCCGCTCAGCGCTCTGCCCCTGACAGAAGTTCTTTGCGAGCTGCGTGATGGATGTGCTGAGACACTCACGCTCCGAGCACGAGCACTGTTCGAAGTTCGGGAGTTTGACAACGTTCTCCGAATTGTGGAGAGGCTGACAGCAAGAGGCGTGAATGATACGGATTTGATCACGTACGGGATGAAAGCTGCGTTCGAACTTGGGGACTTAAAACTGTGCGTCACATACGGAGAGGCACTCGCTGAATGTGACAAAAACAACACAACGTCTTTGTGCTACTTGGCCAAGTGTGCCGAGTTGTCGGGAGAGACCGAAAATGCCACTCGTTTTTACCGGAGTGCCTTAGAAAGCGACCCGTTCTGCGGAGAGGCCATGTCCGCGCTCGTTGACCGCAAGCTCTTAGATGGAAAGCAGTTACATGCGATCGTGGAATCACTGCAATTACCGCCCGAGATGGCGTGCTTGAGGAACAGCTATCATGCGCGAATCAACGCAAAATTCGGTCTTGATCCATCCGAAGGAGACGGAGGGGGCACAGCAGATGTTGACGGTGTGCCTCGCACGCTGCTACTTCTCAACGCCGCCCGCCGGGAGTATGACTTGAATAATTTACGACAGGCTTTGTCGATCACAACGCAGCTGTTAGAGCTCGACCCGTTCGATAGAGACGCGGTGTGCCTGCACCTGGCCGTTCTGGTGGACTTGAAGTCCACTCCGAAAATATTTGAGGTGGCTCACTTTCTCTCCAAAAACAAATCGCGCTCGGAGCTGGCGGTGTATGCGATCGGATGCTACTATTACTCACTGGCAAATTACGAGCGAGCCGGGCGATATTTTTGTCGCACCACCGAGCTTGACTGCTACTTCACCGAGGCATGGGTGGCATACGCTCACTGCTACGCAAAATTAGAAGAGGGGGAGCAGGCTCTCAACGTCTACCGAAGGGCTATGAACTTGTTTCCAGGTCTAGGAAGCTGCTCAGCTTACGTGGGGATGCAGTACAGCAGAGTGCATCAATGGCCTGTGGCTCTGTGCTTCTTCGAAGAGGCCCTGAAGAAGTCACCGAACGATCCTCTTGTGCTGAACGAGATTGCCGTGCTCTATGTTCGAGCGCAGCGGCTGCCTGAGGCTCTGCAGTTTCTCCGATCGGCGTTCGGCGCCATGCCGAACAACACAAACCCAAGCGAACACCACGACTGCATTGTGTTCAATTTAGCCACAGTGCTGCGAAAGCTGGGACAGTACGAAGAAGCCCTGCGCTTCTACAACTTGTATGTAACCTGCCGCCCTAACGCCGGACACGCGCACTGTGCTCTCGGCTTTACGCACCACCTACTCGGGAACACGAAAGCCGCAATAGCACATTACCACACTGCGCTGAGCATCAAACCGGATTCGTTTTGCTCAGAAATGCTTGACCGTGCACTGGCTTCCGACTTTGGCCGAAATGTCGGCGGCCTGCAATGGGGGCCTGAAGGTGACGCAGCTTCCCCAGTTCCCAAGGATGTGTCATTTTCGACTGCGTCGAGGACGCTGAGGTCAGAGTCCACAAACATAGATAACAGCACTACAGAGTCGCCCGGCGATAATGTTGGGCGAAGTTTGATGTTTTGAGTGCCCACTTCGGATCGAAATGCTTTAGAGAGTCTGCTCACACGACAGAGCGTGTATTTCAAAAAGAAGAGAAGACTGCATGATGACGCACAGCTCTTCTCTGTGTGACCGACATTGACAACAAAAAGAAAAAGAGGTTTTACTCGCGCAAACTAGTGAATCACGTACAGTTTCGATCAAGCAGTGGGGAAGAGAATCTGTGTTTGCTTCGTTCCACATCCGATTTAACTTTGCTTATGTTTCCATCCTTTCCACCTCCGCCTCCTCCATTTCGACCGCTGTCCTTTCGGTAGAGTTGCTGGTTCTTTCAATCTTCTGGCTTGAGTTGTCTGCAAATTGTTAGTCCTTTTCTCGTCTCGACCAACCACACACACTCAAAAGGAAGAAGAAGAGAAGAGTCTGTTGGGGAAGCTTTTCTTTGCCTTGGAGCTCTTCTCTCTTGTTCTGTTTTTTATTGGAGAGAGAGACCTCACAATACCCAAGTCAACCACACTGCCAAAACAGTCCCTTTCCTCCGTCATCTACCGATTCCCCTACACTCACAGTTTACTCCTAACATTTGAGCGCGGAGTGCGAATGTCGATGGATCCGGCAGCGCTCGCCGAGATGGCGCAGGTGGATATCTCGGTCGTGAGGCCCTTCCTCCGTGGGACGGAGGGATATTCTGAAGGGAAGATCACTGACGAAATTTTTGCTTTAAAGTTCTTTGTCGATATTCTCGGCAACGACTCGGTGCGTGATGTAGCTGTAAATCTAGGGTCGGCTGGGAAGCATGACGAAATCCTAGCCACCCTTCAGTTGCTGGTGAACAAAGAGGATGGCACTCAGCAAGCGGGAAGGGAGGGTGAGAGGGAGAGGGAGAGGGAGAAGGAGGAAGAAACTGCCAAAGCAAAGAAGAGTGGCGGCGGAGTGTTTGGCTGGTTCTTCAAAAGCAAGGAGCCTGAGAAGGAGAAGGAGAAGGAGAAGGAACATGAGAAGGATCGCGAGAAGGAAAAGAAGAGGGAGAAGGAGAGGAAGGCCAAATCCAGATCGGTGGAACGCCATCACAAGCACGCATCTTCCAAACCCAGCGGTCACACAGACCCAAACTCACCAGAGAGGTCCATCCACGCCGAATCCGAGGCGGCCAACAGTGACGATCTACACGAAGCAATTAGCACATTTGAAGAGCGGCAGCCCGTAGCGCGTCATTCCCCGCAAAGTGCGTCCATCCCTGAAGAGAGACCAGTTGCCCCGGTCCGTCGAGCACCGGGCAGAGGGCTCCCATTCAACCCGCAGTTCTCCGAACTTGAAGCTCAAATGCTGGGGCAGTACAATTTTCAGAGCACAACCAATCGTGGTGTCACTACCCAAGTGGAAGGACCTGCTCAAAGCTCCGCTCGGCGCGACGACGACTTCGACGCGATTTTCAACGAGTTCGTGAGCAAAGCCAAGGCTGAGCAGCAGTAGTGGCACAGGCGTGATGTGAAGTTCCTCTTCATCCTTTGCTTTGCTTCCGCTGATTCCACACATACATGTGCTTCCATCCTGATGGGACTTATTGTACCCGAGTGCGACTGACAGTGTCCGTGATTAGCGAGCTTGTCAAATCTCCCACTCGTTTCCCACCTCTCCTCTTTCTCGCTCCCTCCTTTTCGTTCCTTTTCTTGATTATGCCACATCGCTTGCTGCATTCTACCTCTCCATTCGCGTCGCTTTCAACAAACAAACACACAAAGAGAACAGAGGGAAGCAGGTTGAAAACGTGTCTTCCCTCCACTGCCTTCTTCCTTCTCTCTCTCTCTCTCTCTTTTTTTTTTTTTGCCCTAAGGAATCTTCTTTGATTTCCTCAGAGAACCCATCTGGTTTTCTGGCGGACTGATGCCGATCCACCTCTACGGGTAACGGCTTGCTTGCGAGCAACATCTACCCAGTAGCTTGCTTTGTGACCCCTCCTCCTCGTCTCCCCTTTGTGGCCTTACGTTGACAACAAGACAAAGCTTCCCACAGAACCTTCTCCGTTGCATCGTCAGCTTGGAATCCGCAGCGAAAGAGCTCCGTTAGTACATGCGGCGGACACCAACGTTTTTGTTTACTGTGAAGGAGGCAGCAGAAAAGTACCTCGATTACCTGCGTTACACAGACAAGGAACTTCCGTCGTTACAAGACCTATTTCCCAAGCCGACGGCTGACGCCAAGGAGCTTGTGCACTTCCACACTCAGCTGTGTGATGTCATGGGTAAAAACGGGGTTTCATTCAAGGGGGTCAAAGTTATCGCGCCAAGCCACGATGCCGCGAGGGCTCTGCGATCAAGCAGCCCACTCTGTGTACCTGTTTTCGACAACTTCTTTGGTGACGACGTGTTTTCGGCGAGGCAGTACCACCTGCAATATGTCGAAGGTGGCATCTGCTTTGACATCGGGGACGAGCGTGATGCTCACGCGGCACCGAAGCCAGAGAGCTTCTCTCCGGCGATCGAAGTCACAGGCACGCGGTTTCCGTTTTACCCCCCAACCCTCTCGGGCTTCGTGTGCGATTTGTGTAGTATCGTCCGAGTTAGCACAGGGAAGCCGACAAGATTGGTGAAGGAGAATGTGAGCGCACTGACCAACTACAACTTTGTCCTCGTCAAGGATCACGAACCGGTGGAGGTTGGCGGAGGAAGGCTCTTCATGGATGATCCGTTGAAGGCGATTCCCTTGGCTGCCGCCTACGCCAAGGAGCTGGGCATCGTCCTGCAAAAGGGTCATGTTGTTCTTTGCAGTGGTCTCACGCCTCGCACGCCGTCGCTTCCGGGAAAGTACTCGTTGCAGTGGGGCGTGTACGGGTCAGTGCATTGCACTGTTGTCTGACCTCGCAGACACTCCACAAAGGGGCCATACGCCAACAGGAACAGCAACAACGAAGCACCTATCCTGCGTGCAGGATAGGTCGGTAGACGACTCACGTATTTCTGCCACTTGGCATTGCGCATCTGGAGTTCGACAAGATGGAACAATTGCTCTTCACTCTTTGGTTACTTGTGTTTTAGTGCACACCTACACACACATCTACACATACACATACACACACAACACCATTTCACGCAGCAATCCAGCAAGCAAGGTAACCCGGCTTTGGAAACGGAAGGAAGGCAGCGGTACGAACGTCCTTCGCACGAGGACTAAGCGAGCTCTGTTTGTCGACCGCGTTGAAACATGTCTCTCGTCGAGCAGCAGGAAGGCATGACGGATCTTATCCCGTGCAACGAGTTGTGCGGCGGCAACTACGAAGCGTACTCCTTCACTCAAACAGCGACAGAGGTGAACGTGATGATGAATCTGGAGCCAGGGGTGACGGCTAAAGGAGTCGTGGTGGACCTTCAGACGAACACGCTTAGTATGGGGTTGAAGGGCAAGGCCCCTGTTCTCGCGGGGAAGCTGTACCGTCCCATCAAGGCGTCAGAAAGTACGTGGTTTATTCAGGACAAGAAGACTCTTGTCGTGACGCTGGCCAAAGCAAACCTCAAGTACGAGGAATGGTGGCCGCATGTGGTGGAGGGGGAGCGTCAAATCGACATGAAGACGTTCAAGCCACCAGAGGCCCACATATCGGAGCTGGACGAGGGCGCCCAGGCAAAGGTTCGTCAGATGATGTTCGACCAGCAACAGCGTCGCGCGGGGAAGCCTACAAGTGACCAGCTGCGTCTTGGTCTCAAAGACGTCGACGGTATCCCGCCACCTTCCTAGCGCTCTTGCACGCCGTCTTCATCGGTGTTAGTCTTCATCACTCACCCCAGCACCAAACGCACAAAAGAAAAAACAGATGAAATGACGCCGAGAGGGGACAGTTCCGCTGCGATGCTCTACCTTGCCAACGGTCCTTCCCTACCCGTCTTCTCATTGTTCCCGTTCACTCCCCTATTCCTCTCGCTTCTCCACGTTTGCTTCAAACTCCCCCATAGAAAGTTTCCTCTAGCATCATGGGCAAAGTCCACGGATCCCTCGCGCGCGCCGGTAAGGTCAAGAACCAGACCCCCAAGGTCAACAAGCAGGAGAAACCCAAGCAGCCACGCGGCCGCGCGCTCAAGCGCCTGAAGTACACGAAGCGCTTCCTCGCCCGCACGCTCAAGCCGGGCGAGAAGGTGAAGATGAACAAGCAGCCTCCCGGCAAGGCCGGCTAACTCCTTCTCCGGGAAACTTTCTTGATATCTCTTCTGTACTCATTTCGTTCATTTCAAACAATGCAAATGCAGATGCAAGCACACACACGAGCAAGCAGATGACTGCACCCCCCCCGCACAAGCGCCATTCCACCCCCGGAAAGTGCACACAAGCCAACGAAAGAGGAAATGGTGCACGTGCGGTTGGTCGCTGGCTAAACATGTGCTAAACGTGTGTTTACACCCTCTCCGTGCACATGTGGGAGAATGCCCTTGCGTGCGTGTGCGTGTACGCTTGTATGTTTTGCGTCGCAGCGGCCTCCCTTTTGCATAGGCCCCGCTGACGCTATGTGAAGTTGCAGTTCATGTCATCCAGTTTCTACTCTTCTCCTCCTTTCCTTTCTTCTACTGTCCCCCTCCTATCCTGACCACGTAGCATCTCAATCATGGGCAAAGTCCACGGATCCCTCGCGCGCGCCGGTAAGGTCAAGAACCAGACCCCCAAGGTCAACAAGCAGGAGAAACCCAAGCAGCCACGCGGCCGCGCGCTCAAGCGCCTGAAGTACACGAAGCGCTTCCTCGCCCGCACGCTCAAGCCGGGCGAGAAGGTGAAGATGAACAAGCAGCCTCCCGGCAAGGCCGGCTAAGTTGCCCGCATTGCCCTTGCTGTCTCCTTTTCTTCTCATTCCCTAGCCGACTTTTGATTGAGAGTCAAGAGCCATGTGCCTCCTTTATTGATTTGAGTTCTCATTCCCTGTAAAAGAAAGAAGAATGTGGGGGAGAGGGGCCTGGCGCCGCCGCCCCACGACGGTGCGCCTGGAAAGCAGCGTGGAAAGGGTGTGGTGTCTTATCCTGCGTCATCCACCAAGTTCTGCTTCTCCAAGTCCTGGAGGACAAAGAAAACGACAAGGGGGAATGCCTCAGCAAACCAGCAACGAGTGAGTGAACATATCGGCCTGCTTCCTCGTTCCTCCTCCTTCTCCTCCATTTCGCTGAGTGAATGAAGATAGTAACACGAGTCTCGGTAGTGAATAGCCTGTCAAGCGGGTGCCATACTCTCTAGTTCAGTTATCTCCTGGGGTAGAATCTAAGGAAGATCACCGTGCTTCTCGTTCTTCACACAAGGTAACGTGTGACAAAGGAGCAGGTGCTACAACACCAACAGCTTCTGTTAAAAGGCAGGACCGCTCCACGCGGATCATCCCCACCATTTTCGCCAAGTTCATGGGCTGTCTAAACTCCAAATCGACGGCCGAGAAGTCGAAACCGTCGGTCAAGCCCAAGGCTTCCGAGAAGCCCAACGACAAGAAGGGAAAGGAGACACCCAACAACAACAAAGTTGTGCCTTCCAAGGCACCTGCGGAAGCCAATGCAAAGCCTACGACTGAGCAGAAGTCAAACGGCTCTGCCAAGGCGGAAGCAAACACCTCTCCCCAAAACGTAGCGGAGACATTCCTCAAAACTGTTCTCGAGGGGGCGGAGCACTTCTTTAGCACACTGCCCGACTCCCAGCCCGTAAAGCAGGTCGTCGCCTTGACGTTCATGAACTCCTGTGTGGAGGTGACGCGCACCAAGTACCGCCTTAAGACCGACGACATCATAGAGCTCGCGACGGCGCTGACCCAGCAACTCAAACTGCCCCTTCTTCAGGGCAGCATGGCGAACGTGGAGGAGCGCAGCATGGACGACAGCTTCTCTCGCATCCTCGTTGCGTGGTACGCCAACAACGCGTCCTTGACCAAGAAGATTCCTGCTGACGCAGGTCAGGCCGTGCTCGACACTCTCTACATCCGCTACACGGTTGCCAAGCAAACGTCTTTTGAGGACATCCTGGTGTATCAATTTCGCTGGATCACTGTCAACCAGGCTGCCATGGAGGTGTTTTCCAAGTTCGCCGAGGGGAAGGAGTCGATATCACCGGAGCAGATGGGCCGATTTCTCCGTGAGACTCAGGGGGTTGAGATCACGGATCGCCAGCTCATGGAGAAGTTCAAGTTCCGCTTCGGCGGCTGCATTCATCGGTACAACTTCGCCAGCTACAATGGGAGCGTGCTGACCAACAACGCCATCGACCCCGCACGCGTCTCGGACGTCTTCCAAGACATGACGCAGAGCTTCACGCACTACAGGGTCCAAACCGCCCGCATTGACAGCGACGAGGACCTGAAGCGTGTCTCCTTAGACAACAGCCGTGCGTACGTGCTCAACATCCGCAAGGAAGGCGACAAGATCTTCTCGGGTACTTGTCCCCTGGAAAGCATTTTGGAGGCCATCAAGAAGTCTGGTTTTGCCACCAACACGTACCCCATCGTACTGTGTCTCTCCCCTGGACAGTCGATCCCCGTGGCTCTGCAAACCGAGCTCGCCAACCAACTCGTCGAAGGCCTCGGCCCGCTCCTGGCGAAGGGGCTCATGTTCGAGGGCGCCGTCATCAGCGACCCCAAGTTCAACCCCGGTGCGCTCAGGAAGAAGGTTCTCGTCATGGGACCGCAGGCCAACCTGAGGCCTTTTATTGGGTTCATGGTGGCTGACATGGCAAAGGACGGCCTTGGGGTGCGTGTGACGGACGTGGTAGAGTCTACCCCGGCCGCAAAGAGCGGCGTCATCAAGGACGACTGGCTCACTCACTTCAACAACGAGCCCATTCACAACAAGCAGCACCTGCGCCAGTGCCTCGCCAAGCTCAAGGTCGGCGAGGAGTTCTCCGTCAAGCGCGAAAATCTGGACGAGATCAAGATCGTCGTTGGCGGTATCGTAGACCCCGACGACAAGACCACGTCACCAGAGCTGTCCGCGCTCATCTTCTTCAAGTACGCCGTCGCTAGCCCGCAGCCGAAGCCGTGGGACACGGAGCGCATTGATGCCGCCAAGCTTAGTGCCGTGACCCCCGACCCCAAGTACTTCGCCGACCACTTTGGCATTGTTTCTCTGGACGACAAGCCCAACACCGGGGCCGATGCGGAGGGTCTGGCCTCCCGCCTCGGTGTGCAGTTCATCGATGTCGACAATAGCGAGCAGTGCCTCGCGTGGTGCCGCGGGCGGTTCTGCGACAATGGCCGCTGTGGATACCTGCTCGGTACCGACATGGACTTTGAAGCCACCTCGGACCTCTGCGTGAACATCATCGGTGGCCCCCGCGCCGTTGGTGCGGCTCCGCCGGCCTCTGCCACCGTCAAGATCCACGGTGGCGGCACGTCCCGACAGAGCGGCTCGCAGCTCACTTTCTCCGGCTGCAACGAGGACTCCATCGCCGTGGTCCACCTGACGTTTGAGAACAACGGCGTTGAGCACAGCTTCACGGCTTCTTTCTGCCCCGCCCTCATCCGTCCTGGATATCGCGCTCTTCCTTGCATCCCGGCCGGGGAGGAGCGCTCCCACAAGAGGCAGATCCACGGTGTCTACCTCTTCGCCAAGAGGAGTTAGCGTGCGCCGTGTGGGAGCGCAAACTGGTCCGATTGTGCGTCAGCAGCAGTACTCGGTATGTTGGAACCGTGCACGAGGATGTCTTCTGTTCACCGTATCTATTAAAGAAGCCTTTCTTGTTTTGTTTCCTCTCTCCCGAAGTCGAAGTCCTGTTGGTGCATCCGTTAAGAGCTCTCTCCTTCTCCTCCTTCCCCTCCCCCTTTTTCGTGCTCTCGGTTTACTTTCTGTTGTCTGGACTTGTACCCCCAAATCACTCGGCTTCAATGAGAGGAGGGGGGTGTAGGCTGTCGCCCGGCCTTTGCTCACAAACCTGTCCTCTCTTTGTCGTCGCGTGTGCATCAGCGCTTGCTGTGCGTGTGTGTGTGTGTGTGTGTGTGTGTGTGTGGAGGAAAGGTGCCAGCAGGAGTATGCCTGTTCATTCAGGTTCTTTCCTTCTTTCTTTGCGAGCACCCATTTGCTGAGCGGCAGAGGTGCTAATCTACCACACCAAAAGGTTAAACAAAGAAAAAGAGGGAGGGGGGGGGGGGGGGGCGGATGGCGCGAGAGCCCACCTGAATGTCAACGTGTCGGCTTGAGGTGTCCGCACTTCAAAAGGTAGGTACGAAAGGGGATGATATCCTTCTGTTTCCAAAGTCGTGGCCGGAACAGGAGGGAGCGGGAAAGGGAGAGTAGCAAAGCGGAAGGAAGCAAAGCATACAGCTCGTTGGGATCGAGTAAACTTCGAAGATTTAAACCCCTCGTTTCCTTTCTCTCTTCCCTTTGATTTGTTGTTTCTCGGAAATCCAGCCTAGGTTTCTTTCCCTTCCCCTCGTCATGCTGCGACGGACGTCCCGCAAGTTTCTGGGATACACCCCGGTGAACCCAGATACCTCTCCTATGCTCGCGTACAGTCAGTACCACTGGCACTACAATCTGCCCCAGGGTATGGAACGCCCTCACACCGTGAACAGAACCCTACCAGCTCCCTTCAGGTCTGCCCACAGCCTCGTAAATCGTTACCGCGGTGTGTGGATCTCGACGGAAATGCACCCCGCTTTCCTTGTCGCACTCGAGCCGCAGCTTCTGAAGCTGCCTCACGGTCGCGTGGTACCGCAGACTCCGGTGGAGGAGGTGGTTGCCGAATACGAGAAGCTCGCCCCGCTCATCGACGACGCCACAGCCAGGGATGGGTGGCTAGCGAAGGTGTTTCAGCACTGCGCTTTCCAGCGCAAGGGCGACGAGGCGATGAGGCTCTGGGACACCTTCTGCAAAGCCCGCTTCATGGATGCCAATTGTGCCGAGAAACCGCCCCTGCCCTTGATCCAAGCCATCCTCTTTTGCTGCAGCAAGTCAGACAACGCAGCGTGGAAGCCAATCTTTGAGAAGTGCATGAAGAACGGCTGGAACTACACCCCCTCCTTCGATACCCCCCAATGGAGCTACTTGCTGAAGAGCGTTGGCCGTCAAGGGGATGAGCAAGGCGTGAGGATGGTGCTAGAAGAGATGCTCGACGTGCAGGCCGACCTCGACCGTGTGGAGGCCCGATCCCTCGTCATCGCCCTCAACGCCGTGAAGGACAGGGCCGTCTACAACTTTGTGAAAAAGTACCTCTTCCACTTTGGGGAGCGCAAGGTGAAGTTCCTGCGCATCACATACTCCAACCTGCGCGGGCATGGCAAGGAGAAGCTGCGCACGCCCCTCCCAGAGAACGACGCCATGTACTATCACGTGTGCTGGCACGAGAGCATCCGCACCCCTCGGCAGTTTTCGCCACGCCAGCTCTACTTTGACTACTCGCCATCCACCCTCGGCGCGGCCGCGCACAGCGCGAACGCAAAGATTGATGACATTGTCAAGGAGAAAATTGACAAGTGGAAGACGGAAGGGTTGTTGCCGGAGGACTACGCTCACGAGGATCGTGTGTACGATGGCGCCAGTAGCTTCAAGAATGTGTCTCGCACGGAGAAGTGGAAGAAGGCACCGCGCGGCGTAAAGAGCAAGAAAGTGGGTTACTCTGGCGAGCTGTGAAGTGGTTGTCGCTGTCGTACAACTGTTCATGTTGCCTGTCTGTTTGTTCCTTTCGGTCTGGGTCTCTCCCCCTCTGCCCATCTCTCCCTGCCCCTCTCTCCCCCCGGACATGGCACTCCACAACACAACGAGAGAATGGGAACCAATGGAGCAACGTAGAAAGTGCCTTGACTTTGCTGAAGGGAGAAGCACGCGACGTTTAGCATCGTGAGAGCTAGCGGAAGGGACGAGAATGCCGTTTTGCTCTTGTTGTTGTTGCCCCGTGCAATACTTCAGTTCCAACGCTTCTACACTTGCTCTCTGTTTCCAGTCTCTCTAGTGAACTGTCGACTCCCTCTCCCTCCCCCCCCCCGGCTGCTTTCCCCGTCGGATAAAAATGCTGCATCGAACCGTTGTCTCGCTGTCCAATTCCTTGCACAACTCTACGCCGTTTGTGGAGGGTGCTTTGCAGCTGTTCAAGCTCCAGCTGGCCCATCGCAACGCCGCCGCAGACAAGAACGCAGAAGCCTGCAAGGCCATCGAGAAAGAGTTTTTGAGAGAGCTCGAAGCGTTCCGCCCTTGCTTCACCATGGCCGCTTCACTCGAGGTGGCGCAGACGTACTCGAAGCGGCTCCACGGCGCTTTGCGTTACTTCGACATGAGGGACGACCCGCTGGTGCGCCAGCTGGGCCTCCTCATGGGCCGGGCGGAGATGCGCAGTGGCGCCCGCGGCGGCGGAGCACGTGGGCAGGGGATGTTCAAAGGGACCGCGCGGTCAAGCGTTGTGGAGTCCAGTGTGGCAGCACAACGTCGGCAGGCAATGATGGAGGAGAGAGAGGTGAGCGTGCTGCCGTCGGAGCTGCCGAATCCGCCACAGGTGGATCTTTCAGAGAGAAAACGTGACGGCGCTATTGAAATGCCGCTGAGTCTTCGCGGGCACTGGGTGCTGCGGGAGCCGGAGATCGCCATCACGCGACAGGAACGGCGCGAGGATCCGTGGTAGCGTGTCTTGCTTGCCCCCCCCCCCTCCTTCCCCGTCCCCTTCCCCTCTCCCCGCTCTCGTTCCACACTTACCCCTCTTCGCGTTCTCCTTCTTCTTCCCTCCCTGACTCTGGCGAGACGAAACACCGTGCTTGGCACCTGCCCTTCCTACCACCTTTCGTCTTTCTTCCGCTTGTTGGGAGAATAGTGTTACCTTTGCTGTGTGTGCGCGAGGGCGGCGTCCTAATAGCATGGTGGTGAGCCGTCCACTCTCTCTATCTGTCCTCCTTCCATCCCTTGTTGAAGTTCAGAAAGTGCGGTTCTTAGGCTCATGCTTGGGATGGCAGAAGTTGATGACCCGATCCCGTTGTTGGTGGGCTCAGGAACTCCAACACCGCCATCGGCACCGCTGCCGGGACAGGTGTCTCTTGGAAAAAAGCGTCCCGAGACGGTGTTTGGCGAACTGGCCATGTCGCAGGAGACTTGCCGTGTCGATGGCGGTGCTGTGATTAATGGCCACATGTCGCACATCCATTTTCAGGACTTCACCGTTCTCGAAGCTGGCGCCGTCGTGCGGCCACCGCTGCGTTCGACAGTGAACAGCGCCATGGCACAGTGCCCCGCGACGGTTTCTTTCGGCGCCTTCACGGTGATTGGGTCTGAAACGGTTTGTGAGGCGGCATCCGTAGGCAAGTACGTGCGCATGGATCGGCGGTGCGTGGTGGGCCGCGGCGCCACCATTGCGGATGGAGTGTGGCTGCGAGAGGGCACGTGGGTACCACCGGAGGCTGTTCTGGCTCCGTTTACTGTGTACGAGGGGTGCCCAGCAGTGTCACGTGGCACGATGAACTCGGAAGCGTGCAGGTTGATGCAGATGGAGTACGTGCGCACTTTGCTCGGCGCGAACACACCGTCAGACCTTTGAGAAGGAAGACAAAGAGATCAGGAGAGTAGGAAGCGCGCATGGCTATGGAACGGGCTGTCATCTGCTTCTGCGATCTGTTTGTGGGGGAATCCTTCTTCTACACTCGACCGTCAACTTCCTCTCTTCCTTTCCTTGCCTCACAGGTTGGCCACTTTCCGCTTCCTCAGCGATATCCCGTGCCTCTTTTCCGTTCCCGTTATTCTCTTCTTCATTCCCCTCCCCTCCCCCTCTCCCTCCACTCACTGCCACGCGCGTCTATTCCCGCTTCTTCGCCCCCCGGGTGATCACAGTGGTGGGATCCATAGCACGCATGTCGACTGCGAACAGCACTGAAGATGCCAAGCTGGCTGCCGAGGCTTCCAAGGCGAAGGAGGAGGTGAAGCCCAAGTCTGAGGGAGTCCTCGCCAAGAAACCCAAGAAGAAGAGCCAGGCCAACATGATCGAGACGGAGCCGGTGCAGGGCACCCGCGACTTCCCACCCGAGGAGATGCGCATCCGCAACTACCTCTTTGACGCGTTTCACGAGACCGCGCACCGGTTCGGATTCGAGGAGTACGACGCGCCAGTTCTCGAATCCGAGGAGCTGTACATCCGCAAGGCTGGTGAGGAGATCACGGACCAGATGTTCAACTTTGTGACCAAGGGTGACCACCGTGTCACGCTGCGGCCCGAGATGACGCCGTCGTTGGCCCGTCTGCTGCTCGCCAAGGGCCGCGCGCTGCTACTTCCTGTGAAGTGGCACACCATTGCGCAGTGCTGGCGCTACGAGGCCATCACCCGTGGCCGCCGCCGTGAGCACTACCAGTGGAACATGGACATTGTCGGCGTCAAGAGCGTCACCGCGGAGGTGGAGCTTGTGTGTGCCGCGTGCGCAGCGATGGAGAAACTGGGGCTGACGGCAAAGGACGTTGGCATTAAGATCAACTCGCGCAAGGTACTGCAGACCGTTGTGGCGTCCGCGGGTGTGACACCGGAGCTGTTCGCGCCAGTGTGCGTGATTGTGGACAAGATGGAGAAGCTGCCGCGAGAGGAGGTGGTGGAGCAGCTGGCGAAGCTGGGACTGGCTGAGAGTGTCGTAGACACCATCACCAGCACGCTGAGTCTCAAGTCCGTTGACGAGGTTGCCGAAAGGATCCGCAGCGCGGACAAGCCCGACGAGGAGCCCGAGGCTGTCAGGGAGCTGCGAGAGTTCTTCCGTCTGATGGAGGCCTACGGCTACGGCGATTGGGTCCTCTTCGACGCTAGCGTGGTGCGCGGCCTCGCCTACTACACCGGCATCGTGTTCGAAGGCTTTGACCGCGAGGGCAAGTTCCGCGCCATCTTCGGCGGCGGCCGCTACGACAACCTTCTGAGCCTCTACGGCAGCCCCAAGCCCATTCCCTGCGCTGGCTTCGGCTTTGGCGACTGCGTCATTGCGGAACTACTCAAGGACAAGAAGCTTCTGGGGCCGATTCCGCAGGCCGTGGATGACATTGTCATCCCCTTTGACGAGTCGATGCGGCCGGCCGCCCTGCAGGTCCTCAAAACGCTGCGCGACAACGGCCGCAGTGCGGACATCATTCTGGAGAAGAAGAAGGTGGCGCAGTCCTTTAGCTATGCCGACCGCATTGGTGCCGTCCGCGCCGTACTGGTGGCGCCAGACGAGTGGGCCAAGGGCGAGGTGCAGGTCAAGATGCTGCGTGAGGGCGAAGGCAGGGAGGGCCACGAGCGTGGTCTTGCTGTCAAGCTGTCGGAGCTTTGAGGTACGCACCACGTTCCTCCCTCCCCTCGCACCCCCGCCCCCTCCCTCCCATCATGTTTTGACTCGGGAGTAGGCCGTAGTATCCTTTTTGCTCGGATTCCCTTCCCTTCTTTCCCTTCTTTCCCTCTCTCTCTGAACCAGGACCTTTATGCTGTCGCCTCAAATGTAAGAGCGGCTATACGAAAGGACGGGACAAGGGCGGAGGAGGACAAGAGCAACCACGGTAAGATAAAGGAGTAAAAAGAAAGTAGTAAGGATCCTTGGTGGAGTGTTGCGTGCCAAGTGCGAAGGTGTCGACGGGCAAGGAGCCAACTACTACGCAGGATCAGACGGCGCAATCGCCCGTCTCTGCCCTAGAGCGCTCCACAAGCACACCACATGCACTCACACACTCACACACGTTGCCCCCTCCTCCTGTGAGCGTTACCTCCTCTCCCCCCTTTTCCTTTCGCCCGTCCAAGGACGCAGTTGCTTTCCTTTCCTCTTCCTCTAGCGATGTCAGAGTATCAACTCGATGTTGGCCTCCTGTCTATCACCGACACGTCAGTGGTGAGTGGTCCAATGCGCCGCGAGGAGGACCTTATGGCGAGCTGTGAGAGTGCCCTGAAGGCCCTCCTCGGCGAGTTCGTCGATCTTCCCACTGAGGTGAAGAAGGGCAAGTTCGAGGGCACTAGCGCGCTCGTGAAGCTGCCGCAGCCGTTGATGCATCTTCCGCGCGAGAAGGCGCCGCCGAAGCCGAAACCTCTCACGGCGTGGCAGAAGTTTGCGCTGAAGAAGGGCATCGACATCCACAGGAAGAAGACTAACCGCGTGTTCGATGAAGAACGCCAGGAGTGGAAGGACAAGTGGGGCAAGCGTGCCCGCGAGGACCGGGAGAAGTACGACTGGCTGCGCGAGGTCAAGCCCAGTTACGTTCCCGCAGAGGACGGCGGCGACCCCTTCCTTGACGACCGCCGCGCCAAGCAGGAACGACTGGAGAAGCAAAAGAAGAAGGAGGAGCACAACAAGCGCCGTTCCGAGCATATCGCGACTGCCCAAACGGAGGTCAAGCACCTGGCCGCCGCCGCCCGCAGCCTGTCCACCGCCTCTAACGGCAAGTTTGAAAAGAGGAAACAGTTCAAGAAGGGCTCCAAGATGCCCAAGTAGTGCATTGCCCACCGTTCCTGCTAGACTGCGACAACGGCGGCTGTGCCTCTGCGCACAGAAGAAGGGAGGGAGAGAGAGAATCCCAGGCTGTCTTGTGTGACTTCGATCTATTCCTCTCCCTCTGCCACCTCAGCCGCCGCGCGCTGTTACGGCGTTCCCTCTGGTACAATACTGCCAATCGATCATAAGCCCCCTCCTCCCCCCCCCTCCCTAACACTATTTCGAGTTCCTCAACTGTCTTGTTCTCTTCCTCTCCGGAACATATTTCGTGTAATGCCTAACTCTCACCCACCTAAACTGCACACACCAAATTGCGGATTTCAGGAGGAAGTGCGCAAGGTCGGAGAACATATATATATAGGGGGAAGTCAAGTGTAGATGTTCGCCAGCGCGAGTGAGGTCAGCCTCAAAGGGCTTGACCGAACAGCGTCCTTTCACGACATGCTTGACGACAGCTCATTTTACTTCACATGGCATCCCCCCCTGCCAGCACAAGCGTCATCCTCCACTCTCTTCCATATCTGTTTGAACTCTTTCCTCCCTTCTTCTGTCCGCCACCTTATAGGACCTAGCACGACCGGACCTCGACTCTCCCTCTCTTCTTGTTTTTCCCGCTGGCAGTTCGTTTCGCTATTGGGATCACCCGTTCTGGCGTGTACGCATCCACACCCAGCGTGCTGCTCGCCTATTGACGGTGGAAGGACGAAAACTCATCAGCAAAACTGCTTATCCCAAGAAGAACAGCAACTAGGAGGGGAGGCCAATCCATGACGGATCACCAACGGCCCCTTCCGTACGTTCCCGACAATGCAGTCGCTAGCAACTACCTTGCGTCACCGCAAGTCCCCGCGTCTGGGTCTTCGCCAGGCGAGCAGTGGAACGCGCAGCCGTCCGTGGAGAACCCTACCCTCGTCGTCAGCCGTGTGGGCGGCTTGCAACAGATCACGCCGGCGCTTGCCTCTGGTGCAGGGAATGCGCACCACAGGGATCAGCTGCCAAACCACCACCTCTCTCCCACTGACAATGGACCGCACACTACCCGCGCCAAGGACGTTGACGAGGACGATGACGGGGTTACACAAGAGGAGATTGACCAGCTAATCACCAAGGACAAGAACAAGCGCATCGTTATTGTGCACGGCATCGTTCATGACGTCACACTGTTTGCCCCGCACCACCCCGGGGGGTCCTCCGTTTTTGTGTCTGGCAACGGCAAGGACATGAGCATCACTTTTGATGCGATGCACGGACCTGGTGCCAAGGCAAAGCTCCAGAAGTGGGCAGTGGGCAAGTATCTGAAGGATGGGCGGCCAAAGAAGCGCGCGGTGGCTCCTGCAACAGCGACGGGTGCAGCAACAGGTGCGGGGGCAGAAGGCTCCTCGGCGGCCATGACGTCGCCGCCGCTGGCGTCTCTTGCGCCGGTGGAGCAGGAGGTGACCGTGGACGTGGTACGGGCCCGCATCCGGCAGGACCCCAAAGCCCTCCTTCTCATCCTCTTCGGCGACGTGTACGACATAACAAAGTTTGCACGTGAGCATCCTGGCGGCACACGGGTGCTGGAGTCGAGCAATGGCAAGGAATGCGGGGAAACCTTCATGCGCATCCACGGCTTTCGCGCCCGTGACATGGTGAAGCGATACTACGTTGGCCATCTCCAAAACGCGCCGCCGTGCGTGTCCCCGCTGCGCTCAGCGCCGGCGGAGCCTGCTGGTTCCAATAGGCAGCCGGACGTTTCCTCGGCTCGCATGCACGCCCAGTCGACGCGCCTGCTCGAGGTGGAGACACTGCCCACGTCCTCGCAGTACCGATACCTCACTTTTGCCTCCCCCTACCGCATGAACGTCCCGCCTGGCGGGCACATCAAGGTGTACAGCAATGTGGACCAAGCGGAGGGGCGCTTCTACACTCCATACAAGACGGAGCTCGCGAGCTTCTCGCTGTGCGTCAAGCACTACCCTCATGGCCGCACCACGAGCTACCTCTTCAACCTGCGCGAGGGCGACGAGGTCTTCTACGACGGCCCCTTTGCACCGGCCTGGTCCGCAGACAAGGACGCCACCCTCATGGATGCGCACGTGCCGAATGCGGACAAGCACGTGCTGCTGCTGGCTGGCGGCACCGGCGTCACGCCCCTCTTCACCATCGCCCGCGACCTGCTGCAGCGCCAGATGGCCCACGTCACTCTGCTCTTCGCCGTGGAGAATCGGGAGCGCCTGCTGCTGGACAACGAGCTCGCCCAGCTTGAGGCCAAGTACAACGTCAGCGGTGAGTGCTGCTTCACGGTCTTCGTGGCCTTCTCCCAGTCCTTTTCATCAGCCGAGGCGGTGTCGGCGGCCAAGGCCGGTCCTGCGGCGGCAGAGGATCACCACGGCCTTGTCCTCACAAAGACGAACACGCTCTACGGGAAGATTGACGCAAAAATGCTGAGGCGGCTGCCACTGCCCCGCACCACTCAGGCTGTCGTCGTGTGCGGACCACCATCGTTCAATGAAGCGATGATCCGCTGTGTCGTTGACGCTGCTGTGTGCAAGGAGAAGCAGGTTCATGTGTTGTAGTGCTGCCGGTACGGCCTTCGCACACAGACAAACAGATGTACCCCCCCCCCCCCCCCCCACAAAACGTAGTAAGAAGAAAGAGTGGATTGTATATGACGGCCCTTCCCCCTCCATCTCTTCTTTGCAGTGTCCTCACAGTACGTTGAAGCCTCGACGGCAAAAGTGTGCATCCTCGCTTCCGACCGTATACATATATTGTCAAATAACAGCAGGTGCCGGTGGAGAAATGCTCGGTGCTTGCCTTCCTCTCACCCCAATTTCCTACGTCAACTCCAGTATTAATGAAAGAAGAGTAAAGGGAACACGGTGCAACGCGGCAAACCCCTTTGGTTTTTCCCCCCCCCGCCCGCTCTCCATTGGCCCTGTCGATACAAAAATGAGGGAGACAGTGTACAGCGCTTTCGCGGCCTCCCGCCCCCCGCATGTTGTCTTACTCTTTCCTCGCTGGCCTCTTCCTCTTTTTCTCTGCTGTACCTCGTCTTCAACAGCTCTAGTCAAGCAGGTCCGTTACAGCTCTTCCTCTGTAGCGAACTTCCGTCACGGTAGGGCGGCAACAGTGACGGAGAAAACGAATTATAACAATAGCAAAAGCAGTCGCTGCAGCACTGCTCAACCTTCCTCTCTTGTTTACAGGAGCCGTTTTGCTTTTTGTCCATTTGCTTCCTTCTCTTTCTTTTTGTACTGCTTTAGCGACTGTGTCTTGATATATAGACAAAGGTGCGAGTCAGGAGCGGGCCAAATCTTGACAGAGGAAGGTGTGACATTGGTGCTCTCTCTTGCTGTCCCCCCTCCCCCCCTCTTCTCCCTGCCTCCTGCTCCCACACATCGCCTACTGCCTCCCTCGGCAGCGTGTGTATAGCTCCCCCCCCCTCCCCGTTCACGAAACCACATTCATTGTTCATATTCACGGAGGCATTCTGCCCCCCCCCCCCCTCTCTCCCTCCCTCCCTCGCTTTCCCGACCACACGGTGGCTTCGGGTACATACACAAGCTATTCACTCTTGCTCCTTCCCTTCCTTTTTTAGACCACTTCCTCCGCTTCTCCCCCTCTGCGCGCGTAGTTTGCAGGTGCACGCCGTTTTCGAGTAGCGTTCTGTTATTCACCCTCTTCACTGTTGAACCTCGCGAGGCGCCACCTGCAAGGTGCCTTGTGATCCTTTCGTCTTCCTTCCTCCTGCTCGTTCCACACTAGCAGCCCAGGGACACATGAAGGCGCGTAGGCAACGACA
This sequence comes from Herpetomonas tarakana, assembly GCA_030849825.1. Classification (NCBI taxonomy): domain Eukaryota; phylum Euglenozoa; class Kinetoplastea; order Trypanosomatida; family Trypanosomatidae; genus Herpetomonas; species Herpetomonas tarakana. The sequence goes on from JASAOB010002809.1 coordinate 22,726, forward strand.
GGACACTCGTGTCTTCTCCAACGGCCGCGAGAACGACAGCGAATCCCTCCACCTCAACGGTGATGCCCCATCGCCGACGGCCACCCTGCCCACGCCGCGAAGGATTGTGAAATCGTTAAAGGCGCCACCCACCTGCATCACGCAGCTTGTGCAGCTCGACAATAACCAGCCACACCAAAGCCGGCGCTTCTCCTCCATCGCGGTGAGTGTGCCGAGCGACTGCTCCGTCAGTGAGGTGCGCAGCGAGCTCTGCAGCGGCGCCGCGGACGAGCAGGGCGATATTAGCATGGCCTTCTTCTTCGATAACGGGCGGCGCAAGGCCAGCATAGGACGCGCCGACACGAAGAAGCTGAAGCAGCCCCCCAGTCGCGCGAGCCGCCACCGCCGATACAAGGGCGGAGCCACGGCTTCCGCAGCCTCGCGCGGTGGCAACGCAAGGGACGGTGAGGAGTCTTCCATTCTTAGCTACAGCTCCTCCGGCTCGTTCTACAGCTGCGACTCACTCCAGAACAGCAGCGACTCGCGGTCCCAGCGCAGCGCGTCCTCGGCGAGCTTCCGGAGCAACTCCTGCACGGTTATCGCTGAGAGTGTGCCGAGCTGCAGCCTCACCATCATGGGTGACCAGGTTACGCGCGTGCCGGTGGGCTCGGGCTGGGGCACGCGCGGGCGGCGGAACCCAGCGAACGCGCGCAAGCAATCCGGCAGCTTCGGCAGCATCTTTGGCGGCGGCGTTGACCCGTACGACGGCACCAGCATCAGTAGCGGTCCCGCCCCCCACATGAGCGGCAGCAGGACCCACACGGGCAACGCCATTGACGGTAGTACCAGCAACAGCGCACAGGCGCCATCTAGCCCCCTTAGCACCAGCATCATCGCCAGGAAGAAGGATGGCAGGCCGCGGAAATCCAGCCACGAGAGCGAAGTCGACCTCGGCAGCGCGATGGCCTCACCCGTGGCCTCTCGCTCCAAGGCATCCACTCATCACGCGGACAGCGACACCGACACGAACACCGTTTCACCCAACCACTCCACTCCCCACTCCCCCAACCAGCTCGCATCCACTCAGCGCCAGAAGGAGAAAGATGGCAAGGGTAGTGCCAAGCCCAAGAAGGTCATCATCTCCGGTGAGTCGCCAAAGATGTCGGATCGCCGGTCCTCCTTGCTTGGGCCATTGTCGCCCGATGCCGCTGCTGCGGCAGACTCAGGCGGCTCGCCGACTGCGCTGACGAGCTCGTCCCCCACAGCGCACAACGCGAGCGCTGAGGAGGCCCTCTCCCCACTCCATAACTCGGAGAAGGACGTTCTCGACGCCGACGGCAACCCCACGGTCCCTCGTGTCACTAACGCGAAGCGCGAAGCCCGCATCGGCCGCGGCAGCTACGGTGACGTGTACCGTGGGATCGACTTGGACACCGGCCGCACCATTGCCATCAAGGAAATAATTGTGCCAAAGGACTTCACAAAGGACCTTGAGAAGCAGCTGGTCACGCTGGAGCGGGAGATTCGGGTGATGCGGAAGCTGCAGCACCCCAACATTATCAACTACCTTGGCGCCATCCGCGACGAAAACTCGCTGAACATTTTCATGGAGTACATCAGTGGCGGCACCGTTGGCGAGCGGCTGCGCGAGGGCGGCCCGTTCGACGAGGAAACGACGCGCGTCTACACGGCGCAGCTGCTCTGCGGTCTGGAGTACCTGCACACACGGCAGATTGTGCACCGTGACCTGAAGGGCGACAACCTCTTTCTCGGGGAAAAGGACGTGCTCAAGCTAGGCGACTTTGGCACCAGCAAGGAGCTGGTCACGACGCTCGTGACGGACTCGGTGGCGGGCACGCCCAACTTTATGGCCCCTGAGGTGATTGCCTGCAGTGGCCACAGCTATGCGGCCGACATCTGGTCCGTGGGCTGCTGCGTGCTGGAGATGCTGACCGGGCTGCCACCCTTCGCCAAGCTGGACAACCACATGGCTGTCATGTTCGCCGTCATGAAGGGGAAGCTGGAGGAACAAGTGCCGAAGGAGATCTCCTGCGGAGCCAGGGACTTTATCAAGATGTGCACCATCCTTGACCCAAAGGATCGCTGGACCGTCTCGCAGCTGCGACAGCATCCCTGGTTACTTGGCAGTGACGGTGCAGCTGCAGCTGCGGCAGGAACGGTACGGACCGCAGACAAGAAGGACACAGCATTTCCACCTCTGCAGTCAGACAAGAAGGAGGAAGTGCTGCCCCACGAAGAGCGGAAGAAGCCGACCGGCGACCACTCCCCACGCGGGGCAGGCAGCAAGGGCAAGAGTAAGAACAACAAGGATGGCTCACCGACCATCACCGGAAGGAAGAAGGCCACGCACGGCGCCGCCGCGGCGGACCGTATCCCCACCACAACGACAACGACAACCAATACCACCATGCCCCCCATCCCTTCCCCAAGCACGAGCCGCAAAGGCAAGTCTACTGTACCGCTGGAGCCGTCAGCGCTATCCAAGACGGCGAGTGGCGACGTCGTCACGCACCTGCCGGCGGCGAAGAAGAGTCCTGTGCCGCTCTTTGAAGAAGGCGAGCCGGGCGGCACAACCAGCAGCGACCCATCCTCCACCGGCAACAGCCCTGGCAGCCGCGCCAAGGTCGGCAAGACAGGCAAGCGGCGTGGGAGCAGTACGAAGAAAAGTAGCGACACTCCCACCACCGTCGATGGCAATGGGACCAGCAGCAACACCATAGCGGCGACGCCGCGGGCGGCCGGCCCCGACAGTGGCCCCACGGACGTTGTCCCACCCGCGCGCATGGCGGCCGCCGCACCCGCGCTGCGCAACAGCAGCGTCCGACCGCGCACCGACAAGCGGGAGGGCAGCGTCGCTGGCGGTCGCTTCAGTGGCACCACCCAGTCGCGGGCCAGCTCTAGCGCGTCACGCGGCAACGATAACCGTAGTACTGCCCGTAGTGGCAGCGGTGCGGCCACACTGGCGCCGCAGCGTCCCGCCCCGCGCGGTGGCAGCGCGCTCGGCGGGAGCACCGGCGGAGGCCGTCCGCGCCGCAGCCTGGACGACGGCAAGCAGAACTCGGACACTGGTGTCGACCTCAGCACGAGCACCGCCGCCACCGCCGACGGCTCCCCAAAGGTGGTGGCATCCCCACCCACCAGCAGCCCGTCCGGCAATCCGCGCAACGGCTCCATACAGCGCGGCAGTGCTAGCAGCGACACCAAGCAGCCCAGAGCAGCATCCTCCAGCCCTCGCAAGGAAAAGCGGAAGAAAGGGAAGCTCAGTGTTTAGTGCCCCCCCGCCCCCGCCCCTTGTCCATTCACTTCCTCCTGACCCCCCCCCCCCCTCCCCCGCACCGCTACTGGTACGTCTCCTTTCCACTTTCCCTTTTGCCCTTGCGCTCTCCTGCGAAAAGGATGGACGTCACGGAGCAACCACCGGCCCAGCACAAGACCATTCCCCTATCCCTATTTCCGGCTGAACCACTCCTATACCATTATTCCTTTCGTCTTCTCTTCGTTTGGCTCACTCCCTCAGCGCTGCACTCGTTGCTGTTGGTTTGCCGATGAGTGTCGGAGAGTCCTGTACCTGGGGATCTCGATACAATACTGTCTGTCCGTCTGTCCGTCGTTTATCTTCTCGTCTCCGCTGTTAGATCATTTTTCCCTCGTTCTCTGCTCTCATCTCTCCACCCCGTCTCCTGCTGACACTGCCCTTTTTTTTTTTTGTGTGTGTGTGTGTGCTCGCACCAGGTGGCTGGTAGCAACCCAAATCCCGCTTAAATGGCTGTTGTCTCCTCTCCTCGCCTGTACTGACGGTAGTTCAGAGTTCCTTTGTTTCCCTTTCTCTTGTTGCTGTGCTTCAACTTTCCCCATTAGTGTCATGCCGATGACAAACAGCTCTCTCATCTTACCTCCCCCCTCTCCCCTTACCTTTCCTTTGGAACCTTTCGTTCTCCTCTTCTACAGTTTTGCCTCGTCTCTCTACTTGTCTTCCCTCCTGTGCTTCTCTCCAGTTCTCAACGTGACTTTAGGTTCCATGTTTCCTCTTCCCATGTGTCGCAAAGAGCATCCCCTCGCGTCTCTTTGTGCAATCTTCCTTCTACTATAGTGCGTCTCCTTTCGCTCTCCCTCCCCCTCCTTCACCACCGCGTTGGCACACGCATACACTTCCCCTTTCCTACGAACTCGCCCTTCCTCTCCTTCTTTATTCTTTTTGTTTATATCGACGCCTTTATTGCTCCTTCTCTCTCTCGCCTTCTCTCGGATGACAGGCCAATCCCCGTTCTCCCCTTTTGCCTCTCGCATCATTCTTCTCCAAGGGGGAGGGGATCCTACCAGCTCTCACTTCGCTCACAGTCACCTGCCGTTAATCTCTTTCTACGTGAAGCGACACCATTTGATTTATCCTTTTCCTTGCTGATGAGTTAGCTCTCTCCCCCCTCCCTCTCCCCTCCGACTCCATCTCCTTCCCCCCTCCCCCTTTCCCCCTTGCTATCTTTCTTCTCCTTGAACGCAAAAACAACAACAACAACAACAACAACAACAAGAAAGCATCTCAAAAGCTCGGCTTACTTCCCTACTTGGGCAACTTTCATAGCAGTAGAAAAATGATGAGGGTTTGTTATGAGTTCTTCATAAAGCCAGACATACATATACCGCGTAGGAGCTTACCAGTTCTCTTGCCATTGCTTTCTTTCTCTTCTTGGATTCCTCCTTCCTGCTGCTTACCACCATTACCACACTCCTACTCCTATTTCTATCATTACTTCCACTGTTGTAATTGGATCCTCCGCAGAGGATCGAGGAGCAGCATTCGTCTCTTTCTTTTTTTTTTCTTTTGCTTGATTCATTGAGGAACTCGTATCTATCTGTCTATCTGTCAGTTTATCCATTTGGAAGACAACACCGAACCCCGGCAAAAAGCTTAGGGGGAGAGAGCATCACTGATTCCAATCCTTCCTTCGTCTTTTCCTTTTCCTTTTCCTTTTTTTTTTTTTTTTGTTGCCTCCTCGTCGCGAGGCTATTCATCAGTCCCCTCTCTCTCTCTTGAGCCTGTTCCTTTTGGACACGCTCCCTTCCTGCTTGTGTTCCCCTGCCTTCTTGGCTTTGTTCCGCTTCAAAGCCCCCCCTCCCCTCCTTGGCCTACACCGCGTTCATACCAATTCTCCGTGTGCCAAAACTATAACCAGAAAAAGAAACAACAACAAACGAAACATGATCTCCCCTCCCCTTCTCATTCGTCCACAACCTCTCTTCCTTTATCTCTCTCTCCCTCATTTCTCTGTGCACGTGTGTGAGTGCCATGATCGCTTTCCCCTTTTTGCCTCTGGTGTGTTCTGGTGCTGCGCTCCTTCCACCCCTTTCCTGCTTCTTTCCTCTCCATGTCTCCCCTTTGTCCCTTGTCATCTGTCCTTCTTTTCTCCCACCTCCCTCCCACCCACTTGTATACACCGTATCCCACCACGCAACGTTACCTCTCCCCTCCTCCCCCCAGCTCTCCCAGCTCCCCAAACTCTGTTCCTTTATGCTACCAACACTCTACCCTTTCAGGCGTCTTTCCTCCTCACCCACCTCACACAACGGACATCCATAGCCACACACATACACGCACACATGTAGGCACATGTACGTGTCGTCGGATGCCAACCGCCTTCTTCACGCACCCACGAAATGACGTGTCGTTGGCAAGGCGAGAGTGTCATTCGTCATGAACGAGGTCCCCTCTTCGTGTCCCCAGAGCCCGCCAGGTTTCACGGGCTGCCGGGGCAGCGAGAGGATGCCCCTTCCCCCCCCCCCCCCCCACGTGCTCCCTACCTCCTACCCTCCTTCCATTCTGCCATTGTTGATGAGGAAAGGAGTGCATTTTTGGTGTGAACTCTCCCCTCCCCTTCCACTCTCGCAGTGCTTGTATCATACATCGTATCCCTTTCTTCTCTCTCCCTCCTCTCCTTGCTCGTCGGAAACATGTCGGCTGGTCAAGGACAGAGCTACTACAAAATTAGTACGGCGTTTGAGAAGCCGCTGGGGGCACCCATCTTGCCCGGCATGGCAACCACCGGCCGCTTCTTGCTCCCGTCCTCCGATCCAAAAGTGCTGTCCTCCGCCAAGGCGCCGAGCCTCGCTCCGTGCCTGGCCGCTGCCAGCACGGGGCAGAAGGTGATTATCCACAACAACAACAGCAACACAGCCGCCGCGAAGAAATCGGCGAAGCGCGGAGAGAAGGGTCGCGAGGGTGCGGGCAGCCCCCTCGGCGGGGACGAGGCCGCGTTGCGCACGTTCCACTTTGGCAAGGAGCCCACAGCGATCGGCGCAGGCCGCTTGAACCAATCCGCCACCGTGCCCGCGCTGCAACAACAGGAAGCCCTTCTGTATGGCTCAGCAACCTCACTGCTGGCCTATGACGTCGACCAGAACCGGCAGCACTTCTACAAGGATGTTGAGGATGGGGTGAGGGCCGTCGTGAGCGGCGCCGTCAACATTGGAGGTGGGGAGGCGGGCGCTGGCGGGACGGCTCCGGTGCTCGCGCTGGTGGGCGGCAATTGCAGCGTGTACGGGTTTGACAATGAGGGAACAGAGCGGTTCTGGACGGTGACAGGCGACCAGGTCACTGCCATGATGCTGTTGCCGTGGGGTGGCGCTGGCGCGGCACTGGATCGGCCCCCGGCTCTGGTGGCTGCCTCAGAGGACTACGAGATCCGCGTTTTCAACGGCGAGGAGGCGGTGGCCAGCGTGATGGAGGTCGACTGTGTGCGGCAGCTTGTGCCCCTCGTCCCGGGTCCGGACACTGTCAGCAGCACCGCCGGTGCCGGTCGGTTCGCCTATCTCCTCACCAACGGCACGGTGGGCGTCTACCAGCAGACGGAGCGCGTCTGGCGTATAAAGAGCAAGTGCCTGCCGGTGTCCGCAGCCTTCTGCGATGTGGATCGCGACGGCGTGGCGGAGCTCGTCGTTGGCTACGATAACGGGCGCCTCGAGATCCGAAGCGATGTGCGCGCCGGCAGCGGGAACAAGGGCGGCGAGGTGCTGTTTCGCGATACTTACAACGCGCCGGTGGCGGCGGTGCTGGCGGAGGACTACCGACAAGACGGCTGTGTGCTGCCCCTGGTGTGCACTGTCGATGGTGGCGTAAGGGGGCTGACGCTGCTTGAGTCGAAGCTGGAGGACGCAGAGGAGACGCGAGATGCACAGGCGCTGGAGGCCTTGACACAGCAGCGTGCGTTGCTGGCTTCGCAGCTTGCCTCCCTGGAGGAGCAGCTCGCCATGCAGGAGAAGGGAGAGCAAGATTTGACAATGCCGGAGGCCGGCCTCGAGGTCCAATGCTCGCTGCGGGCCAACTTCGCGACGCAGAAACTCGACATTGTCCTCACGTTGACCAACGCGCCACGCGATGCTGTCATTCACAGCTGCCTCCTGCGCGCCACGACGGCTGCTGCGTTCTTTGGCAGCAGCAGCAGCGGCGGCGCCGCCAACGAAAATGCGGCTGCCACGGAGGAATCGGAGGCTGGCGGCGGTGACACCCGCTGCTACTTTTCCGAGGAGCCGGGCAGCACCTTGGTGTGCCCCGTCGACTTTGAGCGCGACGTGGGCTCCGACCTTGTCGCCTCCGTCGCCGTCGGCGGTGCCTTTGCGGAGAGCTACCAAGTCCACGAGGTGACCCTGACCGTTCCACCCTTCGCCGCCTACCAGCTGCCCTCCCTTGCACAGGAGCAGTACCCCAGCATTCCGCTGTCCTACCGCAGCCCGAGTGGCTTCGTTCGCTTCACGTTTGACCGCCCGCTCCGCATGGACGCTGTTGAGGCCTGGATGCGGCGCTCCTTCGGCGTCCCGCCGGATCTCTCGCTCGCCGACGCCAGGGACCTTGGCGCGCCGGTGCTGCATGTGGAGGTCATCTCCATGCGCAATGGCGGCGCGCCGCTGGCGGTAGAGGCGCACAGCTGCTCTCCCTCCGATGGCGGCAGCGGCGGCGTCTCGACGATTGTAGTGAAGGGGGACTCGATGGACTCCTGCGGCGACGTCGTTTCTTCCCTGGAGGGCGTGCGTGGCGGGGTCGCGCAGGACGCGGCCGCGCCGGTGGAGACACTGTGCGAGTTCCCCGAGGAGCTGCAGCGCCTCCAGGATGTCCTCGCCACCGTGGACGACCTCAACGCCATCCGTGCGAAGCTCAGCACCGACATGGCTGACGCCGCCGCAGTGGTCAAGACGCTGCTTATCCGGGCCGAGGACGCGCGGCTGCTCGGCGACATGCCGAGCATGCGCAAAGGCTACGCGGCCCTGTACGACGTCGACCAGGAGTTGCTGGGCGAGAACATGAAGCGAGCGAACAACTACGAGGAGCTCAAGAAGGTGTTGAAGGAGGTTAGCGTATTCATTCAGAAGGTGGGACGACTGCGGCTGACCTCGGCGCAGCGTTCAGCGGTGGTCGCGGCGTGCCGGAACGTGCTGAAGAGCAACAAAACAGCCGCCCTCATCGACATTGTCCGTACCGGCTCTGTGTTGTGATCGACCGAGGCATCCGCACAACAAAAGGCTCGCCAGATAGCTGTGCCGGCGGCCCTCTTCCCTGTCGCTTCATCCTGTCGTACTACCCAACGATGTGGGGAAACAACAACAAAAAAAGAATAAAGACATTTATGGGTAGATGTGTAGGGAGAAGGCGTGCGAAGAAGAGAAAGGATCCGGCAGGGCAACCAAACGGATCGTGGTGCTCTGGTAGGCAGAGGAGAGGAGAGGAGAGGGGGGACCTTGTGGTCGAGCCTCACACTCCCTTATCTCCTCTCCCCCCCTCTCTCGTTCAAAATGCCTTTCCCCTTTTACCTTCTTGATAACGAGTGTATTTCCCACAGTAGGTTAACGGGCAGCGCAGCTCCTCGCCTCTCTTTACTCCCTTGGTTCATACATAGCCGGTTTCTTCATTGTCTTCTCCCCATTTGTAGTAGGGACTCTTCGTTCGTACCTTAGCGCGGGCGAAGGATTAGGTATACCGTTAGCGAGCGGGAGCAGCCCACCTGGAGAACACTCAAGCGCACAAGCACACACACACGCGCGCGCGCGTCAGTACGCATCCCCCGCCCCCTCCCCCTCTCTTCCCTTTCTCTCCCTCTCCCCCTCCGACCCATCCCTACTTCTTTGTTGCGTTGGGAAACATGTTTAGGCGTATCAGCGGAAACTTGACCATCGGCCTCAAGCTCGGCGTGGCCGCGTGCTTCAACCATGGCCACACCTCGGCCGACCCCATCCCCCCTTCGGCCTCCGCCGCGGCGACGTCCGCCTCATCGGGCCCGTACCAGCCGGCGTACTCGGAGGTGAAGGGCTCTGCTGGTGTGCCGGTGCTAGACCAGCTCATTGGATACTACGTGAATATCCAGTCGAGGAAGATGTACTACAAAGACTTTCTCCGTATCGAGCACCAGGCCGTCCGCTGGGCCTTTGCGGACATCCGCAAGAATAGCGAGGCCCTTGCCCACGGGCTGCTACAGACTGGTGTGCGGCCAGGCGACCGCGTTCTTGCCATCCAGCCGTGCAACTGTGAGACGCTCGTCATGCAGCTGGCCTGTGCCAAGATTGGTGCCTTGCTCTGCGTTGTGCCGCACAACAACATCAGCGCCGACAAGCTCCGCTTCTACCTCAACGAGTTCCAGCCGCGTCACCTGATTGCACGCGAGTGGATCAACGTTGCGGAGAACAAGCAGGGGGAGCTGGTGGACCGCAACATGCACTTCTGGGACACCATCTACAACGTGATCCCAGAGCTGGGCCTGTCGTACCCCGGCCAAAAGTTCCAATGGGTGCACTCGCAGGAGTTCTACTTCCTCAAGAAGGTCATCATCACGGACCACAACATGAACCTGCTGGGGGTGACGCCCATGCGCAAGATGCTGGTGTGGGGGCCCTTCTCCTACTATGAGCAGCGCCTACGCCGCCTGTCCGCGCTGCTGCACCCCGACGACCCAGTTCTCGCCCTCGAGGACCCGCACCCGGCTGCGGAGGACAAACTGCACGTCACCTTCTCCCACCGCAACTGCGCCAACGCCGGCTTCCTCTTCAGCCAGCTCATGAAGTTCAAGGCCGAGACACGCTTTGGCGTCATGCCAAACCACCACACCGACCCCATCGGCGCCATTGTGGCCCCGTACGCAGCCATCACCAGCGGCGCCGTGCTCGTGCAGATCCACTCCGACATGTTCACCGACGACCACGCCATCAACGGCATCGAGAAGCTCTGCGTCGAGGAGGTGGAGACCATCCTTGGCGTCAAGAGCGACTACGACCTCATCCTCAAGCACGCCGGCAACTTTGATGCCGACCAGTTCGAGCATCTCAAGTCTGTCTGCCTCTTTGAGGATGCCGCCGAGCCGCCCGTGCCGGAGGAGTACCTCAAGAAACTCGCCACCGCCCTCAGTCTCGACGACGTCTTCGTCTTCCGCGGCCCCATCGAGGCCTCCTACATGCTGACGTGGCGCTCGCTGAAGAAGGGCCAGCTGGGCATGGTCCCCCACGCAGAGGCCAAGGTTGTTGGCGACCGCGGCACCGGCGACGCCAAGGTGCTTGCCGCCGGCGCACGCGGCAACCTGAAGCTCAAGGGCCCGCACGTGACGGCCGGGTACTACAACAACGCCGGTCTCATGACGGAGATGGTAGACGAAAAGGGCTTTGCCAGCACCAGTCGCGAGGCCATCATGGACGACAAGGGTAACCTGACCCTCAAGGAAACACAAATCTACTAGACACGGCCACGCGAGGTGCGAAGAGCGACCCCGCTCCCCCTCTCTCCTCAACTGGCCGCCCTCCATCTACCTTCGAGTTGTTCTGGCCTTCTTTAGCCCCCCCCCCTTTGTGAGTTCTTGCTCTTCTCCCACTGTTGTGTTCCGCTCCGTTGCGCGTTTAGGTTGGTAGGAATGTAGTAGTACTCTCTGTAGGCAGCCGGTTTTTTAATCCCCCCCTCCCCTCCTGTGCCCTTGTCGAACGAAGTGGGCTCCCTGCCCACCCACCAACTCCCCCCTCCCTCATTGCCGCGTCTCTCTCTCTCTCGTCTGTTTCTTTTACTGTTTTGTTTGTTTGGGAACGGGCTTCAGTCCCCACCTCACCTCCTCGCTCTCCTGGTTGTTGCTTGCCTTGCTTGAGCTTCCCGTAATCCCTCTCTCCCTCTCTCTCTCCCCCCCCCCCAATCCACCACACCAAACAAGAGAAGCAAAAGAGGAGCGGTCACATACGAGGGATGATGTCGTAGCAGTAGCGACGGGACGCCTTGAGTGCGGTGTGTGTGTGTTATCGCTCCGCGTGGGAGGGAGGGGGAGTCATCCTCTTCCCTCTCGAGAGCATCTCTCCTCAGCATCGCTTCCCCAGTGAGCCGCCTCTTTTGCGGCGAGTGCCGGGCGTGGCACAGCGACGGACTCTCCACAGCATGTACGACTCCCACTCCTGTCCTGACCTCCTCCCTATACCGCGCAGCAGCTCCCTTCCCTCTCTTCATTCCTATTGTTGAAGTAGTTGTTTGGGTGTAGATAGGCTCTCTCCCCCCCTCCCTTTCCCTTCCCTTGGGATGACCAAGTCCAAGAAGGAGAAGAAGCAGGCCCGCAAGGACCGGCAGGCGGAGCTGCGGGCGGCGGCGGAGCAGATCCAGGACAGGCTCCTTGCAGAGTCCCTGGAAGCCAAGGAGGAGGTGGAGTATGTGCTTGCCACCGAGGCAACGAACGAGGAGGATCATTCTCACCCTCATCCACAGCCACACGCGGAGCCAAAGGCTGAGGAGCGCAGCGACGAGGAGGACGACAGGGTGGAGCTGCCTCCGACAGCGGCGGCCACTGCGTCAGGTCGACGCAAGGCCAAGAAGAGCGCGGGCCCCGCCGCCACTGGCCGCAAGCACCAGCGCATGACGTGGCAGGCCCTGAAGCTTGCCGTGACGGACCGCTTCGGTGCCGAGGCCGCGGAGCTGGTGAGCGAGCATGACGGCAACGCCGAGGATCCCTTCTTCACGGTGCTCATGAAGATGCAGCCGCGGACGGTGCCGGTGCCGCGGCACTGGGACCGCCTCCGCTCCTTCATGTCGTTGCAAGCGGACCGCGAGGAGGCTGTCGGACTGATTCCCCCGGAGATCCAGGCGCTTGGGGTGGACAAGATCCGTGCCTCCAAAGATAAGCGCGCCAACCCTGACCAGATTGCCTTTATGACCTGCTTCATGACAGGGACTCCGCTACAGCGCAAGACCTTCCACGTGCATCTGAGCCCGTTTGGTGACGTGTTCCACGAAGGCAAGTGGATTCCCAAGGCGCACTTCGAGCCTGGCGTGCTGAGCCAGCGTCTGCGGCAGGCGCTGGGCATGGGTGCCCACGCCCCACCACCATGGCTCTATAGCATGCAGACGATGCGCCGGCTGCCACCAGCGTATCCGCGGCTGCGCGTACCCGGCCTCAACGCACCAATTCCCGCTGGCGCGCAGTGGGGTAGGGGCCAGGGGCAGTGGGGCGACCCACCACGCGGTGAGAACAACAACTTTCTCTTCCCCGGGCTCATGGACGAGTCGGCGGCCTCGACGGCTAACGCGCCACGGCTCTGGGGCGTCGTGCCCCCGCTCGACACGGACGACACGGCCGGCCTTGGTGCTGCCAAGGGCAACCAGCAGCAACAGCAGCCAGCCGCTGCCCCGCCCCCAGCGCCGGCTCCAGCCCCGTCAGCGGCCAGCAAGGTCACCATAACACCGACACCGTTCCGTCCGCAGGCCTACCAGCCGCAGGTACCCGCCACGGCGCACTACATCCCCTCGCAACCGCAGGAGTACGTGCGCGTGCAGGACCGCGATGCCGGCTCCACCGTGGCTGTTGGCCACAAGATGGTCCGCAAGAGTGCCGTTCCTCCTCCAAGGAGCGGCACCCCGCACCAAAGCAACCGCACCCAGCACATCCAGCCACCCGCACCGGCAGCCAAGCAACCACCCGTACAGCAGCAGCCGGCTAAGCAACCGGCGAAGCAGCCGCCACCACCACCGCCCAACCCGCGCAACAACCGCGGCACCAAGTTTTGAGAAGAGAGAGATATGACAGCGACGACGCGCGGCCTCATGGGGTGCTTCTCCACCGCCCCCCTCAGGGCATTCCTCTCTCTCCTCCTTACTGCTTCCCCTCCTCCTCTCTTCCCTTATGAGTTTTACGGAAGGGTGCTATTGGCTGTGTGTGTGTGGCTGACTGGGTCGATCGACAGTTGTCCGCCACAGTGAGTTACTCCCGTACTGAGCCACAAAGGCAGCAAGGTACCACCCACTTAGTTCTTGCTCATTCCTCTGATGTGTACATGTCACAGCCACCCCCTCCTCCTCCTCCTCCTCTTCCTGTCCCTTCTGTCTTCGCTCTCAAGGACTGCAATCCATCGTGACCCGAAGACATATTGTTTTACTTCTCTCCCTCTTCCCAACTCCCCAAATCTCATCCCCCCCCCTCCACACACACAGCAACATGTCAGCCGCCCCGACCAAGGACCGCTACACCTTCCAGTACGCGGAGCTGAAGCGCGGCAACGCCCCTGCCCTGGCACTGGCCACGGTCGCCATTGAGTTCATTCACGGCTTTAGCGACAAGCCACACTACGAGGAACTGCTGTCGGCGCTGGTCGAGACGCTGGCCGGCAAGGATGACGCGCAGGTCGAGGAGGCCTGGCGCAGTCTCACTGCGTCGCTGACCGAGCGCCAACACGCGCTGCTTGAGGAGGAGCGAAACCGCGAGAAGCGCCCCAAGAAGTGGGCCCCCACCAAACCCACCAAGGACCCCAACGCGGACTCCAGCGACGACGAGGAGTTGGCCGACGTCTCCCCCGAGGAGTTGGCGCGCAGGGAAAAGGAGAAGGAGGCGGAGCAGGCGGCAAAGGAGGTGGAGTGGCAGCGCATCCAGCAGCACATGGCCGAACTGGAGCGCCAGAAGGCGGAGAACGAGGCCAAGCTAGCCGCCAAGGCACGTCGTGTGGACACCAAGGCGTTTGAGGAGAAGCTCAAGCAGGATGGCGTCGTGCTGCTGAATGCTGGCGAGAACAAGGGCAAGAAGGGCGGCAAGGGCGGCAAGGAACAGGCGCTCTCGGCGGCCGAGGTGGGCCGGCTCCATCAGGAAGTGGCGGAGGTGATGAGGGAGAAGGAGAGCCTCAAGAACGTCCTCGCCGCCAGCGACGATGAGCTGCCGGCCAAGATTAGCGAGGCCAAGAAGGAGCTTGACAAGATCACCGCCGAGGTCAAGGCTGCCGGCACGCTCGAAAACAAAAAGGCAAAGGAGATGGCCAAGGGCCAGATTACGCAGCTACAGCAGAAGCTATCGAAGCAGACGTTGGAACGGAACCGCCTGGCACTGCAGCTCAAGGCCCTTGAACCGAACCCCCAGCGCGACGAGCTTATGGAGTTGCTGAGTAAGGCCGACAAACTGGCTGTCGAGCTGGAGCTCGCGCAGTAGTGGCGGTGTCCGTTGTTGGCGGTGGGATGGGGGTGTCGGCGGCGCCTCGCGCGGCGCGTGGGGTTTAGCGTGGGTTGGGGGACGGGAGGCACAAGCAGACATGCCCCCTCACCCCCCTCTCTCCTTGCACGTTCCGTGCACGTGCCGACTGATGCCTCTTTCTCCTCTTCTTCTTGTCTCCCCTCTAACCTAAAGCGGATCATGCACACTATCCGTCGTTTACTCCGTTTGGGCAAAGCAGCAACAACAACAGCAATGGACGAAGGCACGGGATGGCGAGCACGTCCTCTCTTTCGTTTGAAAGGCAGTCTTGGGCCAAGAAGGGATATCTCCACCACTAGAGCGGAAAGAGACCGCTATAGCCAGTCAGATGAAGAGGAAAAGGGAGGACCCCTCCCCCCCCCCCCCCCACAGGTGAGGGGCAGGGCAAAGGATGAGGGCCCTCCTCCCGCAACACGTCAGCCGACTCCTCTGCGAAAGCACTCACCTGCTCCCCCCTCTCTCTCCTTTTCTTTGCCTGTGGCTCATCTTAGCCTGACCTTGGACCCTGCACCATTTCTTCCTTCCTCCTCTCACACATACACGCTGAAGGAGGAGAGAACAGCGAGAAGAGGCCGCCAGGTATTCACAAGCCAGCACATACACAGGCAGACAGACCTGCACACATACACACAGGGGGACAGTCAAGAGGCAGTGAGGCCTCTTTGTTTTGTAAAGGCAATCAAACAGCCCTCCTCTATTGCTGGGCATTCAAGCGAACTCCCCCACCTCCCCACCTCCCCACCCCCCGACCAATCCAGCACGTGCAGATAGGGATATATTTGTATACACGGAGGAGATAAAGGTGTGAGGACCGCGAAGAGTAGAAAGACGCAAGACGAGCCACCGTGATAGATCCTGGTGCATACTGGACACACGTTGAGAGGAAGAGGAGGAAAGCAAACATGGTGGGGACAGGGGGTTATGTGGCGGTGTCCGTGGTCTTCTTCGTGCTCGCTCTAATTGCGAGCCTGCTAGCGTATTACTACTACACCAAGGTGTCCATCAAGACGATGCCTATCCTCTGCGCCATCTGGCACGTCATCGCCCTCTACATGTGCGTCTTACCCTTTCCTCTCCTCGTCGTTGACGTGGACGCTGCCTTGGCCATTCGCGGCGACGAGCACGGCACCGCGCAGACGTGGATGCGGCCCATCTGGATTACCATCTTCGCCGTCACGTACTTCTGTGCGTGGGTTTCGCTTCCCATCACGCAAATGTACACCGAGGTGGGCGAGTTCACGTGGCGTCGTGCGCTGTGGCACTCGGTCACGCTCAACGCCAAGATGTACCTCGTGATTATCGTCCTCGTCGTCGGGCTTTTTACCTACATCCTCATCATCAAAGGCGCGTACAACAGCTTTGCCAATATTCTCGCCATTGGCAAGTCGCTCGCCAACGCGTGGGGTCTCCTCATCCTGACGCTGTTCATGCCAGCGGGGCTGGTTGGGGTGCCGAGAATGCTGTGGCGGTACTCGAACCCGACGCGCTTGCTGCGCCGGCACCTGTTCGACGCCATGGACATCCAGGAGGACCTCGACCTGGCCGCCATGGACCTTTCCGCCATCAAGGGCGAGCTCATCGGCATCGACCCGCTCGTCTCGGACGAGAACCGGCCCCATCTCGCGCAGATGCTCGAGCTCATCTCCAAGGCTGACCGCGAGGTGCCGCTGTACCACCTTGCCGCCCAGCGCGTCAAGGCGACGGCCCCGCCGTCAGGGGAGTCCGACGTCTCGCTCCAACATCTCGAGGACCTCAACGCTCGCCTTAAGCGCTCCATCAAGATTGTGACCCGGACGAACTACCGATGGACCTCCACGGTGCGCAAGTGCCACTCCCTCGACCAGATTATCCGCGGCACAAAGGCGACGAACAACCCGGTGAAGCGGCTGTGGTTCCCCATTCGCACCTACGTGTACTGGTTCGGCTGCGGTATCTGCAGCATCTTGACGATCCTCATCCTGTGGTCCGAGCTGGTGCTGCCGTTCCAGTCGCTGGCTCCGTTCCCGCTGGGCGTGATCGAGTTGGTCATGAGCAGCGCCATCCACTTTGTCGCCAGCGTTGTCCTGCTCTTCTACATGGCGTACTGCGCCTACTGGGCCGCCTTCCAGTTCAAGCTCTTTGACGTGTACGTGGTCTACCCCAGCATCGCCGACAACGCTTCCTTGTGCTTCAACGAGACCTTCTTGGTGCGTCTCCTGATGCCGCTGTGCTTCAACTTTCTCTTGATATCCGGCCTCACAGACGGCACGCAGGTGGACGTGCAGTACGGGCATGTCTACCGACAGAACATGAGCGTCACACTGCTGTTCGGCGAGGGTTTCAACCGTTTCTTACCGATGCTCATCCCTTTTGTGGCGGCCATCGTGTTCTTCAACCTCACCCAGCGTGTGCTGTCGCTCATCGGTGTCGCCGTGACGAACCCCAATGACGTGGAGACTCCCGCGGTGCGGCAGCGCATCGAGGACGGCCGCAAGCTTGTCGAGACGGAGCTTGGCTTCCAGCTCTCCTCCGTCCTCTTACCCGGTGAGGAGGCCGGCGCCGACGGCGCGCGCACACCCAGCCACGTTGCTGGTGGCCGTCGCGACAGCAACACAACGTCCCCGGGAGCCTCCGAGGTGCGTGGGCAGCGGTACAAGGAATACCTAGAGAAGAAGAAGGCCCGTACCGGCGAGGGGGAGGCTACCGAGGAAGTGTGAGGCACCACGTAGGGAGGGGGAGCTCGGATTCCCTTCCCCCCCCTCCTCCTCCTCCTCATTTCGGATTGCTTGCTTGCTAAGCGGATAGCATCCCTGAAACTACGTGGGGGCTGTCGGCGCGAGGCAATCAACACCATTCCCCCGATAGCTCTCCATTCCCCCGATAGCCCTCCCCTCCCCTCCCTCTCTCTCTCTCCCTTCCAAACTATGACCACCTCATTCCCATCTCCTGTTGCTTCTCTTCATCTATTGCTATTCATCGGAGTCTGCACTACGCACGACGTAGGGACAGGGCATAAAGGGGGGAAAGGTGGAGAGACCATAAAAGGGGGCATTGAGGTGTGCTCTCGGTGTGGATGACCAGCAAATCAGTGGAACAGGATGTGCCGGTGGGGTGGGGAGGGGGGGGGGGGGGACAGATTAGGAACGACGGGAGCGGGAGGGAGTGAGCCCGCCGCCCTGGAACCCTCTCTCCCACCACCACCGTGTCTCTCAGCCCTACCCATCACCTTGTTCTTCCCCTCCTCCACTTTCGCCTTCCCCTTCCTCTGGACAGATCTCAGGAACAGGGTTAGAGAGGGAACCCATATGCAATGTCCGAGTTCCTTGTAGACACAACGCCGCAGATGGCGTACGTGGACCGGCACGAGCTGCTGCGGTCCATGTTGACCGAGGAGGCCTTCCGCGCACGCCGCCAGCTGCACCTCACCCGAAGCGCCACCCTCTACGTTGGCAACTTGTCCTTCTACACCACGGAGCGCCAGCTGCTGGCGCACTTCACGCCGTGCGGGCACGTGCGGGACGTGTTCATGGGCTTGAATGAAGCAACCATGACCCCGTGCGGCTTCTGCTTTGTCGTTTTTGAGTCCACGGAGGCGGCCGCGGTGGCGGTGTCCCTGCTCCACGGGTCGCTTCTTGACGACCGCGTCATCAGTGTGAGCTGGGACGTGGGCTGTGACGAGAGCCGGCGGTGGGGCCGCGGCGCGCACGGCGGGCAGGTCGTGGACGGCGTTCGGCAGAACCTCGACGAGGGCCGCGGTGGGTTGGGGGCGTTGCGGCGTGACGCGCTTGGCGTGCGGGCCGCCGTCGTCGAGGACGCGCTGGTCGTGTATGAGTGGGTGGCGCCGAAGCCTGCCAAGCGGGGCCGGCCCAACGCCCACGGCGGTTCAGGGAATGGCCCCAGTAGCAAGTATAGCCGCAGACAGTGAGGGGGGGGGGGGGGTGGCGGCGCTGGACGGGTCGCAATCTGACCACTACTCGTATGTTATAACACCCACACCCCCACACACGTACACAACGGTATATCGCGTGAGAGGGAGCAATGCCGTTGACGGACTGGCCCAAGCACATAGCATGATTCTCATCTCTCCCTCCCCCTCCCTTCCCATGGCACCTTCGCCTCCCCTCTATCGTCTCGCCGCAGCGCACAAAAGCACTGAGACGAACACACACACAGTGGGCGAGAGCATCAGCGGCCAGTTTCCGAGATCGCTGTCTCGACAAGCTGCCCCCCCCCCCTCCCTCCCTCTTTATCCTCCCCACACACGCAGGAACAGATTCTCCATCAGAACTCAATCTCTCTTTGCGTGGCAGACAGACGAGGCAAATGGTGCTACTGTCTGTGTTTCTGGCGACCTTTATGCTGCTGGGGAGCACGTTTGTGCTGTCCTTGTGGTGGACGGTGTTCCAGTACACCCCCATCGCGTTGCGTGCGCCGCATGCCAGCGGGCCGCTCAAGGTGGCCGTCGTCCTCGGGTCCGGCGGGCACACAAGCGAGATGCTGCTGCTCATCCGGTCGCTGCCCACACACTATTGGGCGAGTAACAGGCCCTTCTATGTCGTCAGCGACAGCGATACGCACTCGGCCGGGGCCACACGAGAGCAGGAGCTGCGCCTGTACGGCCGCAACGCCGTCTTCCGCGTCATCCCGCGCGCCAGGGAGGTGGGACAGAGCTACTCTTCCTCCATCTTCACCACCCTCAAAGCGACTTGCAAGTCCTTCCGAGTAGTGGCGGAGGAGCGGCCGGAGGTGCTGCTGACGAACGGCCCGGGTGTGTGTGTGCCCATCATCGCCGCCAGCATTCTCCTTGCGACCGTCCTGCCGTGGTGGTATCGCCGGCCCGCCATCGTCTACTTCGAGTCCTTCACCTGCGTGCGACACGTCTCCCTCACGGGGCGGCTAGTGGCACCGTTTATTGCTGATGTGTTCACGGTGTGCTGGCGGTCGCTGCAGCCGGCGGTGCACGCGTTGCGCCGACGCCCCAAGGGCGAAGGCTGGGGAGGCCTCTTCTACATTGGACCACCAGGGAACAGCGATGGCGGCCGTGGGGAAGGTGCACAGGCAGCGGAGGAGAGCGCGGAGCTGTCTGCGCAGCCTTTGGAAGCGGACGACTCCCCTGCCAGCGGCTTTGACGCCTCAACGGGGGCGGAAGGGGGCCACCACGAGCCCAAGTTCGCCCTCGTCACTGTCGGCTCCACCCGCTTCGACAAGCTCGTCAACGCCATGGCCAAGAAGTCGGTGTGCAGGACGCTCAAGACGAAGTTTGGCATCACCCGCCTGCTCCTCCAGTACGGCACCTCTGATTTCACTCTGTCGTCCAGCGCCGGGGTCCTCAAACCCGGGGAGACAGGGGGGAACGCCGGCTTGTTAGGGAGCTCTTCCTCCTCCTCTCAGCCACCACCGGCAGGCCCCAAACTCAAGCCCAAGCCCGCCACGCCACCGTTATCGGCGACCGAGCCAGCTGCTGCTGCTGCTGCTACGTCAGCGGTGCAGGAAGGGGTGAGTGAAGGAGTCACCATTACGGCTTTCCGCTACAAAAGCGGCCTTAGCAGGTTGGTGCGGCGTGCCGCCCTTGTCGTCACACACGCTGGCGCTGGCACCATCCTCGAGTGTCTGCAGGCCCACGTACCCACTGTGGTCGTGCCCAACCGGGACTTGATGTCGGACCATCAGCTGGAGCTCGCCGAGGCGCTGGCCGATGGCAATCATCTCTTCTACACGTCTGTGGAGGAGGTTGGGGAAAGGCTGGGGACACTTGACGTGGCGGTGCTCCACCCGCATGAGGGAATCGACAAGGCCGCGCTGCGCCGCGTTATGGCGCTGCCGTTGACGGGTCGGCTCGAGAGAGAGTGATATGTCGTGTCCCCTGTCGGTTTGCCTTCTTCCCCACCTCCCTCCCCCTCTCTCTCTTTCTCTGCCCTTTCTCTGCCTATATACCCTTAACCCACCGCCCCACTTTTGCAAGCGGCTGGTTCGCGTGCCGTCGATTGCATAAATCAAGTTGCAGTTTTGTCTCCTCCTCCTCCATTCTTCCATTCTTCCATGCCTGAGTGCTTCCTTGGCGGGAAGGCACCCATCCCGGTCTGCTGGCAGATGACAGCCTCCCCCTCCTCTCCACCGACCACCACTACCTGTCTCCACTCTGCTCATCTCACCTACGTCTTCTGCTCCACCGCACGCAACGGGTTGCGTTTCCCCTCCCCCCCTCCCTCCCTAAGCAGCTCTCTCTCTTCTCCTCTTCTCTCGACTGTTCTACCCTATCGCTCCTCCCACCCCTTCCCCTTCTTCTTCGTGTTGCACGGCATGGAGGCAGACCGCACCGCTGTCCGCATCTTTGATCTCGTGAACGCGAACAAAATTGGCCAGGCGGAGGGGGCATTGGAGACGGCACTGGCAAAGTATCCCGGCAACGACAGCCTACAGGCCGCGGAAGCTCTCGTGCTGCTGCGGCAGGACCAGCCGGAGCGAGCCAAGGCGCGTGCGCTTGA
The DNA here is from genome assembly GCA_030849825.1 of Herpetomonas tarakana. Taxonomy (NCBI): domain Eukaryota; phylum Euglenozoa; class Kinetoplastea; order Trypanosomatida; family Trypanosomatidae; genus Herpetomonas; species Herpetomonas tarakana. Next base: position 43,637 of record JASAOB010002809.1, read on the forward strand.
ACTCAGCAAGAGGACGATCAAGGAGCCCAAGGCCATCAACGCGCTGGTGCATGTCCTGCAGCAGTGCTGCTGCTGGGAGGCCCTGGCCGCAACCTATGAGCGGCTGCGGCCGCTACAGGACGACAAGCAGATTGGCGAGAACCTCCTCCAGACCTACGTGCGCATGGGCAACTACACGCAAGCGCAGCAGCTCGCGACGCAGCTGTACCGCACGCATGCGGACCCCAAGTACCAGGTCTGGATGGTGCAGGCGTGCCTTGGCCAGGTGCCCCCGGGCAGCACCGACCATCTCATGCTGAAGGTGTCCACAAAGCTGCTCCACGCGTCCGTGCTGACGGAGAAGGGTGTCGTGACTCCAGCCACGGTGCGCGTGTACGTCGACGCGCTTGTCCAGCAGGAACTCTACGCCGACGCCATCACTTTCCTCTGCAGCGAGCGGGGGGCGAAGATTGGCCTGCTGGAGACCCGTCTCGAGGTGCTTGCCGGTGTGCTGAGGAAGCAGGGGCGACTGACGCTGGCAAACGCCGCGGCGCGGAAGCTCTGGACGATGCACCCCGACAACTGGACGCCGTTTGAGGTTTACGCTGACACGATCACCAGCGACACGCTGGACGAGGACGCTGCGGCGACACTAACACTTGCCGCGCAGAGCGAGGAGCTGCGGGCGACGCTCAGCGGAGCGGACGGCGACCACTCTCTCGATGCGGCGCTCACCCTGGCGCGCACGCTGCAGGAGGCACAGAAGGAATCCAAGAAACCGATGCGCGGCCCGTTTCTGGCGGAGCTGGTGCTGCTGGATCGCAAGGGCGACAGAGAGGGCCTTGAGGATGTGGTGCTCGCCTATGTCCAGCGCTTCTACCGCAAGCCCTGCTGCTTCTTGGACATTTCGACGTTCCTGTCTCAGACGTCGGCCGATAAGGTCTACGCGTGGTCCAAGGCGGAGGGCGACGGCAACGGTCATGTGCCGGCGGAAGGCGCCAGCGAGGCGGACAAGATTGCCGCACACACGAGAAGCATTCTAGGTCTGCGCTGCCATGTCGCATCGTGGGGCATCACGGCCGACACGATGCCAAGCGTCGACGAGATCAAGGCACTGATGGAGAAGTGCCTCTCCACCTACATCGCCGCCAAACCTCTTTCGACATCGCTGGAGTGGAACGAGGAAGGCCACTGCGACGCGTACATCAGCATCGCTCTGAATGCTGCCCTACACGCCTACGAGGCTTACGGCAAGGACCGCACCTGGATCATTGCCGCGTTCTCGCTGATGCGCGACGTGGACAGGCGGATGAACAACTCGGCCTGGCTCATCTACGGCGCATGCTTCGCCAGCCTTCTTGGACTGACTGACACGGCCGCGCACCACCAGCTCGCTTTCAAGAGCGTGCAGCACGACACCATGTCGCACCTAGGCTACTGGCCGCTGGTCCGGGGGCTTGCAAGAGATGACATCGCCGAGTGGGACTGCGCGTCGATGGGCTACTACGGCCACGTGGAGCGCGACTGCAGTCTGCTGCGGGCCAAGGTGTTCACTTTCGCATCGTGGCCGGCCATGCAGGATGTGCAGCGGTTCCAGGCCGCACAAGAAAACTCGCTGGCGCGGTGGCTGTCATGCCCCCAGGCCTGCGCCGGGCTCCTCGCGGAGTGCCAAACACAGAAGAACATCTTCGCCCTGTTTGAGCATCAGGGTCCGGAGCTGTGGCATGCGTGGGAAGCCCTCGGCAGCGCAACTGCCGCCAGTGATCTGCAGGACAACACGGACTGGACCGTGGCCCGCTCTGTCGTCCTTGGCAACATTCACTCTGACAAGGTGAAGACGCTGACCGACACCCTTGTCAGCATGCCAAGCCGTGACGCGCGTCTGGCGCGTGGCTGCCAGCTTGTTTGCAGCCTGCTACTGCTCGCCGACATTGCAGCGGTGGAGCAGCAGCGCCATGCCGCCCGCAACGCCCCGAAGCCGCGGAAGGCGAAGAAGGGAGCGACCGCCACGGGGGAGGACGGGAGCGCGTTGGAGGGCGCCTCCCCCGTGCTGTACACGGCGCGCCTGACGGAGGGCGGTGCCAAGCCGGAGCGACTCGCTTGCCTTCCTGCTGTTGCCCCCCTCGCCCGTGCCCTCCTCCCCTCCCTGACCGGCAAGACACAGTCGGACAACACCGCGGGTGCCACGGCGGCGACCGAGGCCTTTAGTGCACACCTGCAGGGCCTGCTTGCCTGCTCGACTGCGGAGGCGTTTGAAAGTTTCCTGAATCCCGAGGCCTACCTACTCGCTGCGTTGGTGCGCATCGTGCCGCTGTCCGCGGCGCCGGCCACCACTTGGGCTGCGATGCTGCACACGACCCTGGAGGCCGCCATCCAGAAGTACGAGAAGGAGTGGTACTTTACGGCCGGCGATGCCGCAGTGGCCCACGGAGCCGCTGCTGACCCGTTCACCGGCACCCTTGTACACGAGAAGGCGAAGCGTGTCAGGGCGTATGTGGCGGATCTTCTCGTTGATGTTGCCGCATCTGCTCGTCGCAAGTAGGGGGATGGGATAGGTAGGCGCTCTCGCTCCGCGAGGGATGAGGTGACACACAGACACAGGTGAGTAGAAGGGGAGATGTTGTCCTGTTTCTTGTCCGTGGTGTCGCAACGGGGGAATGAAATGATACCATAATGAGTGCAAAAGCCTTCACTATCACTCGAAGTAGCACAAAGCAGCAACATGCACGCCACACAAGTCGAGGCGATCCAACTGGCAAGGAGGAGTGACCTCATGCTTTATTGCCCTCTCCCCCCCCCCCCCCCCGTGCAGGTCGTCTTGTCTGTGTGACCGAATGCCTCCTTCCCTCAGCAATGCCAAACCCCAACGCACACTCTCCTCTCCGCCCCTTCGTTCGCTGTTTCATGTTGCTTTTCGGCGCTATTCATGCACATACGAGCGTCCTTGCTGCCCCAAGGAAAGAAAGCTACCACTGGCGGACTCACCCCCCCCCTTCGCTATGTTGCAGGTTCCCACGATGCCGTTGGACGCGCTGCCGCCTCTGCGCGGTGCTGCCAGTCCAGCCCCGCCTGCCGCTCGCACCTCACGCGCCGTCTTCGAGGACTGGTTCCACACCTACACGGGGTGCGAGTCGATCCAGTCGTTCCTGGCTTTGCAGAAGGAGGGGGCAAAGCTCTCTGCTGCACTGAGAGAGGGATCGGGCCTGCCCGTCGCCGCCGTACAGCCGCGCGTGCAGCCACAGCTCCAAGAGTGGTACGAAGCCATCAAAGCCAAGCAGCAGCAACGACCCCGCAGCAAATGGACGGGCCTCGCCGCTCCCACAGCCGTGGCCGCTGCAGCGGTGCCGCCGTGGTCGACGCAGATCACCGCAGACGGTGCTGTGGCGAAGGAAAGCGCCACACCAGACAACGGGGAGGAGGAGGACGCGGCAGATCTGGCCTCTCACCTGTTGCCACCGCTCGAGGAGTTACCAGCAATCGTGCGGTGCGACCCAGGTGCCGTCGTGGCGGTGCGCCGCAAGGTGGAGTTCTACTACACTCGCCTCTTTGAGCTTATCGAGCTGGCGACAGCCTTTGCCAGTCGCTGGGGCAGGCTCACAACGCAGGAGCGGAGCTGGCTGAAGGAAGCCATGCAAGCGGAGAAGCGTGCGAGAGTCGGCGAGGACGCACTCTTCGAAACGCTTGAGGAGCTCACCTTCACCAACGAGGGGCTCGAGCGTCTGTTGCCGACAGACATGGCTCTCTGCAACCGCGTGCGCGTCCTGCGGTGCAGCAACAACCTTGGCCTAATGGAGCTAGACGCGCTTCCGCGCTTGTGCCACACCGTAGTCGCCTGCGCGTGCAGCCTCCAAAGCATCACAGCCATCTCCCCCGCCATCTCCGTGATGGGTCTATCCTTCAACAACCTCACCAAGCTGTCTTTCCTTTCTCACTTCCCTTCGCTGAGGGTACTTGACGTGAGCGCCAATCACCTCGCCAGCATCGAGGACGCCATCGCCGCCGTCAACGCGCATCGCGAGCTGAGCGAGCTCAGTCTGGCGGGGAACCCCATCGCCTTGCTGGACCACTGCCGCAGCCGCATTGCCGTCGCCTGCCCTCGCATCGCTAAGTTAGACGGGAGGCTGATTCTGGCAGAGGAGCGGAGGCTCGAGGGCGTGGCGGGGTCTGCGGTGTTATCCGTCCCCGTCGCCACCCGCAGCGCGTCTCGCAGCGGGCGGCGGCAACGCTCCTTCGCAGCGGGCAGCCACCCATCCTGCGGCGGCACACGGGGGGCGAACGCGGCTGCTCAGGCCGCCGCTGCCGCTGCCGCTGCTGTCGAGGCGGAGGCGGAGGCGGACAGGCGGGTAGCGCTGACGGTGCGCGCGACGGCGGAGCTGCTGGCGGTCAAGGGCCTCTCTGCGTTGACCCACACCCCTGTCCTCGTAAACCTCACCGAGGACGTCAGGCCCAAGGCAGTGTTTCTGCAGAAGGCCGCCGGCGTCGACTACGGGAAGGGGGGAAGCAACGCACACGAGATCGTCCCGCGGCATGCGACGGTACCACCCCTGGACCTCAGCGGCGCCGGTGTGGGAGGGGACAAGGGCACCACAGGCAGCTTCCGCCGCTCCGCCAAGCAGCAGCCAAAGTCGGCCAGCCGGAAGGGCCGTGTGGACTCAGCGGGCAGCACCAGCAACAGCGCCGGCACGGAGCACGCCACGCACGCCAAGGCACGACCCGGCTCCCGCGGCGGCGCGGCCCCGCCCAAAGACACAAGCCCTCTCCTGTACGAGTATGGCTCCACGCTAGTGATCCGCGGCGTGTGGGGCGCCGGCGAGGAGGAGGAGGGGGCAGAGGAGACGGAGGCGATACACATCGCTACAGTCGCTATTCCCCTGTGCTGCTCCGCGGGATTCTGCATGCCAGGCACGGCCTTCCCGCCTGCTTCCGCAGGGATTGCCGGTCGTGGCGCAGCGCCGCCAGCAGCGATGGCAGCAGGGCGGCCGTCCGTTTCCCTCCATCGTGGCGTGTCCCTCGGCCAACAGCAGAAAGACAGTGACAGTGCCTCTGCCGTTGTGGACGGTGTGTACAGGCCGTCCCCTGCGGACAGGGAGCACTGGCTCTTCACGGCCTCCTCGGACAGCGGAGGGCTGGCGGTGACGCCGGATTTGGCACTGCGCCTGCGCAGGCCCTTTCACCTGCACGTCGAGGTGCGCGACGCCATGCGCTTCCCCGACCAGGCCACTGTACAGGCCCTTGTGGAGGGCGGCGGTGCAGCCAACGGGGTGGCGACGACGGCGACGACGACGACCCCGCGCCGACCCGCCACTGCTGTCCGGCATGGCAACGGCAGCGCACACAAGCGTCTGAGCACGGCGCTGGCGTCGGCGCAGCAGTGGGAGCAGCAGTGCGAGCGGACAGAGGAGCTTGTCTACCACCTCGGCACCATTCTCGTCGACCCCGCAGAGCTCGTGCTGGAGCCACCTAGTGCTGTCCCGCCGCACGCACTGCTCGCCCTCGCTGAGCAAGCGGAGGCCCGGGCCACCGCAAACGCGTCGCCGGCGTCCGCTGCGAAGCCCGCTGCCCTCACCGTGGACCCCGCACAGTGCTACCAGCGTGAGCTGCGACTGCAGGGGTGTGCCCTGGAGCGCGGTGCCGCCGACAGGCGAGCCGCCCGTCTTCGGCTGGAGGAAGTACGCAAGGCGTTGCGGTGCGCCATGGCCGAGTACGACAACGCCCGCGCCGACGCTCTGGAGGAGGCGCGCAAGCACGAGGAGCTGGTGCCCTCTTCCGTTGCCCTGCCTTCTCCCCACGCCGGCCTGTCGCCTGGCAAAGTCCCTTCTTCTTCTTCTTCTGTCGGGCATGGCTGCAGCCACAGCAGCAGCAGCCTACGCCGTCGCAGTAGCGTGCGGCCACCCGCCAGCGCAGCGGCTGTGCAGCAGAACCAGGCAGAGGTGAGCGCTCGCCATGCCGCCGTTGTGGCGCTCGCCGTCAAAGCGGCCGTGCTCGAGCGCCGCCTTGAGGAGCTGTGGGGGAAGGAGGGGAATGACACAAGGGCAGCAACAGACGCACCCAAGACAATGGGTGTGTCAGTGGACCTGAGGCTGGCGATTGGTCGGGGCCCCATGACACCAGCGGCAGCTGCCATTGCCCAACGGGAGATGCCACCCGCTCCCACCACCACCACCCGCACCCGGAAGGCCCCTCCCGTCGCAGGGAGCACCGTCACGCGATGAGGCCTCCCTCCCATGGAACGAACAACATGTACCATAGTTTCTGCTTCTTCCTTAGTTGTATGTATGTAGCGGGGCCTACGGGCAGGGGAGAGCCCTCCGCACCTGGGCTGCCTTGAATCTGGAACACCCGCTATGCAGCACCCATTCCCCCCAATCACAAAGGAAGCCAGTGCATATCACATCGTCCTGCGTTCACGATGAGGGGCAATCAGTCAGCCCACGAAAGCAGGGTTCCTTGCGGCGCTAGCTAGCCCCCCCCTCCCTCCTAACTGTCTCTCTTCCTCCTTTTCCGCCACTTTGCCCCTGCGATAGGAAGCGACCCCTCTCTCGCAACTTGCATTGGCAAAGCTGTTTGCGACACTTTGGCGCCACTCAACTCATTAGATTCCCCTTCTTCTTCCTCTGTTTCTCTCTCTCTCCTTGTGTGTTTGTGTGTGTGTGTGTGTGTGTGTGTGTGCAGGTCGGATACACACATACACCTCCTATCCGTCTTTACTGATACGGACATTAAAGCAGCTGCTGCCAGCCTCCCTTTTCTTTCATATCGCCCATATTCTTCAAAAAGGGGAAGAGGACAGAGAGTACAAAACGCTGAGAAATGGCGACGCGTTCCTACGTGTTAGTGGCGCTGGTGCTGTCCGCGGCCCTGTTGGGTCAGTCTGTGGCAGCGGCGGCCCCCGAGGCGACGCCGACCCCGTTCCAGCAGAGCCCGCTACACGACAAGCCACCGCTGGATTGGTCGGTGCGGGACGTGGAGTACTGGATGAACCACACCATCGGCTACGCCGAGTACGCCGGCTACATCCGCGCTCACCTCGTTGACGGCGTCACCTTGCTGGAGATGGAGCCGGCCGACTTTGAGAGCTACCTGCCCATTGAGAACGCTCTTCACGCGGTGAAGATCGCCGCCCACGTGAAGCTGCTCAAGGGCTTGTGCAAGTGCTCCGGCGAGGGCGACGCCGCCGTGGGCAGCGCAAGGGTTGGCTTCTGGGACTACATGAAGGCGCACAGCGTGCGCACGTGGGTGTGGGGCACGACGGCCATGTTCTTCCCGCGCTGGGCCATGGCGGGGGTTTACCTCGTGGACAGGGAGATCTATCTTGACGTGGTTGGCATGCCTGCCCCAGCACCCACCACCGCGACAGCGGGGGAGGAGGAAGGCAGCCAAGGGGCGGGCAGGGCCGCCAAGGCAGGCAGGCGCGTGGTGAGCACCGGCAGGGCAGCAGTGTACTGGGTTAGCTGCGCTTTTGCGCCGGACCTGTACATGGCAGCCCAGGCCGCACGCCTCACCCCACGGAACTATATATTGATGCCGTGCTTTATCGCGCACTTCCTCGCGCAGGCCTTCAGCGAGTGCTCTCTGCTCATCACCATTTACCGCGGGACCGCCTTCAAGGCTGGCACCCCACTGCTGGAGAAGGTATGGAACATCTTCTCGTACACCCTCTTCGCTCCCGTCTTGGGCGTCGTCGTCGGCTACATCTTTCCAACCTTCCTGCAGTACATCACGGTAGCCGTCATTATTGCCCACAGCTTCCTCATGATCCTTGGCATCGTCATTCTGGTGATGCGCGATGGCTTGGCAGCTGCCACGACGGGCCCTGAGGACCCGATACACCGCGCGGCCGCGGCTGCGGCTGCGGAGGCCGAGGCGGCCGCTCCTAGCGCCGCGTCTGACGAGAAGGGTGGGGAGGAGGGTATGTCGAAGAGCGAGAAGATTGACTAGCTGCCTTCGCACGGTCGAGGCGGCGGCCCAGCTTCCCCGCTTTGTCGGAGACATTCCTCTCCCCTCTCTTTTTCCCTTCTCATGGTGCCGGATGTGCTGATTCCTTCCCTCGTTCCTCGTGCTCGCTCTCTCATCTCTATTCCGTATTCTGCCTCCTTGCTCAGTTGTGTGTGTCCCTCACCTTTCCCTCCCTTCGCTCCTGTTGTGCTCTGAAACTCAGGATAGCAGAGAAAGGGGAAGCCAAGGACGTGACGAGGGCAGAGCCCTGTGCCGCTTGCTTGCTGGCAGTCCTGTGCGTGTGTGTGTGGGGGTGGTGGTGGTGGTGGGGCGTGTTGATGCGTGAGGAGGCTCAGGATGGCGCAATGTGGAAATGCGCGTGGGAGCCGTAGCATCCTTCCTCTTCTCTCCTTCCGCCTAGCCACTTGTCTGCAGGCTGTCTTGCCCCCGGCGTGGCCTCCCTCCACCCCCTGCACAGATACACCCGCGGACATCCGCACACCAACCACTCCCCGTGGTCGCTGCGGAGAAGCCTCGCGGAATAGACTTCACGCTCTTCTCATCCCGGCCCTCCCTCTTCTCCCTTAGATTTTACTCCTTTTCGACCTATCGCGCGAGAGGGTGCCATGTCCTTCCTCCGCCCCACGGCATCCAGCCTCAGCCGCTCCATCGCGACACGAGGAGCGGAGCCGGCGCAGCAAACGGTGGGCCCTGCCACAGCGGAGGCACCACCCCCGCCACCGCGATCGCGTCAGTTATTCGGCAGCAATGGCACGCCTGACTACTCCCACGTCGCCGCGCGCGTGGACACCGGCCTGCACACGCGCGTTGGCGGGTCCCTCCCCCCCTCTGCCCGCACCCGTACGCCGGCGTCGTCGAACTTGCAAGAGTTCACGGCAAAGTGCGACTCCGTGATGCAGCGCGCGCAGGAACTGCTGGAGCGTACACGAGACCAGGAGGTACTGGTCGCCAAGGCACTGGAACAGCGCCTGTCACAGTCCCCGGCACGCCGCGCCACCAGCCAGAGCAGCAGCGGCGGCGGTGGCTGGTCCTTCGGCTCCCCACCACTCTCGTCACCGCGCGTGCCGCAGGCGCCGCACACGACGCCTGTTTCCAGCCTCCGCCAGATGCAAGAACAACGCCGCAGCGACACCCCCGACGGGACCTCCCCCGGACCAACGGAGGGCCGCCGCTCCGGCCTCTTTGGTTTCCTGTCCCCGCATCGCACGCCCATGCCTCCTCCCCCACCACCACCCACACCTGCCGCGACGGCCACCACACCGCCCAAACCAAGTCTCTACGAGCGCGTGCAGCACTCCTTGCGGCGGCTGTCAGACTCCTTGCCGCCTGCCCCCGCTCCCTCTCCCGTCCCTCCCACCCCGCAGTCGCGCGCCGGGGGCGGTGTCGCCACCACCGCCCCCCCTGTGTCCCTCTCGCCTGCCCGCAAGTCTGTGCGCTTCGTCAGTCCGGACAAACTCGAGAGTGTCACACCGACGCAGCGCCGCCTCGGCCTCGCACAGGGGCTAGAGGTGGCCCACGCAGAACAGCCAGGCAAGACGGAGGGGGAGCTGCACGTCACGTTCGTGGACGAGACAGCGGCGGAGACGGAGACGAAGAGCATTAGCCAGCGGAAGCGCACACCGCCGGCGCGCTCGCCATCGCCAAGAGCGAAGGCACCGCGGCACGATGAAGGGGTGGAGGAGGGGGAAGGGGAGGAGAGCAGTGCACCGATACCGAGGTCATCCATCGCCAGACGCAGCAGCAGCAGCACACCCGCCTCTTCTGCCAAGGGGGCGAGGAGGAGGGCGGCCAAGAAGGCTACGGCCAAGCCCAGCCACAAGGCAGCCACAACTACGGCGAAAGCGCGAAAGGGCGGAAGAGCCACAAAGGCACCCGTTGCCGCGTCAGACAGCCGCCGCTCCTCGTCGTCCACCGCGTCCTCCAGCGCGTCCTTGGCGACCCGCGAGCGTCATCTCGAGATGGTCGAGTTTATCAAAGGGAACACGGTGAAGCGCAGCCTGGCCGCCTTCACGAAGGACGAGCTGTTGGAGTGTCTGCGAGCGGAGGGGGTTCCCATCGCCTCACCGGATCAGACAAAGAAAAAGCTGCTCGATGAGCTCCGCGGCCTCCTTGCCGTCAAGTAGAGAGGCGTGCGATTTCCTTCCTTCCCTCCCTTTCTATCCTTAGATTCACTACTCTCTCTCTCCCTTTTCTTCCATTTGACCGTTAGATTCATCGAAGAGGCCTCCAGATTCACATTCACATCCTCCTTCCCCTTCCCACCTCAGGGGCTCGTTCTTTTGACAAGTCAGTCACTTTGATTCACACTAGACGAGGGCAGGGGGGAGGGTCAAGCGACGGTGCTCATACCTCCTCCTTCCGCGTAGACTCACCTCTCACAGTTTGCCCTCACTGCTGCCCGGCTCCTTCCTCCTTTCTCACTTCCTTTTACTCATTTTTGCTTCGTCTTCTTCGCTATCCTTACCCAATGGAGCACCCCACGCGCTTGCCGAGCCGGTTCCCAAGGGGGTGGGGGGCGGGAACACTGACCCCTTACAACCTCTACTTGACATTTTCTTGCCTTGCCACCATCCCCTCCCTCTCGTCCCTCCCTCTCCTCTCAGAGTACAACTAGACGATGAAGAATGAAGAGAAGAAGACAAGAGAAGGGAATGCCGTTGTTGTCGGCACAGTGATGAGGGGGCAGGCCAGACAGAGGGGACCAGCGCATCTCCCCTCTCCCTCCCCCATTCCATCAACCTGCGGCTGGCCGCGGTGTCTCGCAGTCGATGCAAAGACCGAGAAGAGCAAGTCCTCCAAGCTCCTCCCCTTCCCCTTCTCCCCTCTTCCACGGTGATCCATTCATGCTTGCACATGTGCAAAACAGGTATTTTCTGCTCTACCTTCCGCTTTCCCCTTCTTGGTACTCAGCAGCATTGGCTTTGACCCACACGAAGCCCAACGGGAGGCACCCGCACGCACGCGTTGCACACACGAACGCGGCTGGTGCCATACTGTTCTTCAACATCAATCCCCCCAGCAATGACCAGCACGACCACAGAGGGCAAGGACGACTCTGCCCACCGCATCCAGCAGCTGCGGGAGCGCTTGGAGCTGTATAACAACACCATTGCCGAAACCATGAATGCCATCTCGGGTGCCAACGCGGGGGCGGCAGGGGCGAGTGCAACCAAAGCTAGCGCCGCCACCGCCACCGCCACCACCATCACCGCGGGCTCCTCGTCCTCGCCGCTGGCAGGTGTGGCAACGGCTGCCAGGGCAGAGGGGCGGTCCAGGGAGAACAGCGCCTCGTCCTCTGCCGGCAACACACGGCCCATCGACAGCTTCACATTTGCGTGGGAGCGGGTTGGACGGGCGTCGCCGCTGCGACACTCTGGTGCCACGGGACGCTACACCTCCACGACGGCGGCGGGTGCCGGCGTCGCGTCGGCTGCCAAGGCCACGACCTCCGTGCCCGTTACCGCGCCACGCCTGGACAGGAACCTGGCGAAGGAGTTCACCGAGACCTCGCCGCCGCCTCGGGAACGTGCGGCGGCAGTAACAAGAGCAGCGAACACTCGGTCCTCCCCACTGAGCCCGACCCCACCCGCACCTGAGCCTTCTGCCACCACGCGCCACGCCGATCCGGTAGCTCCCACCGCCACGCCCTCCCCCCCCGCCCCCGCGGCTGCTGGCACTGCGCAAGCCGAGCAGGCGGACTCGGACGGGTACGTTGTCGAGGAGCGCATTGTGGAGGAGGAGGTCACCGACACGGACGTGGAGACCAGCTCGCAGGACACATCCGGGACCACGACGACGTCAACAACGGACGACGACGAGGAGGAAGGGGAGGACTCGTTCGACTTTGACCAGGACAGCGAGGACGAGGAGTTCGAGGCATTTCTGAGAGACGTGATGGAGGACAGCGCCTTGCGCTACTCACTGGAGTCGGCCCTGTCGAAACGCTTCCACATTCGCGGCGGCAACGCGGAGCTCGACGACGACGACGCGGCACGAGCGGCGAGGCTGGGCACGCGGCAAGGGCAGTTGGAGGAAAGCATGCGGCTGGCACAGGAGCACCAGCGTAGGGCGGCCCATCGCGGTGGCACCAACAAGGGCAAGGGGCAACTCCGGTCCCGGACCCACGCCACGGGTCCCTCGCTCGGTGTCGAGACGTCCACCTCGGAGCGGACCACCACTGCCGCCAGTTCCGCGACGTCAAAGGCGGACACAAGCCGCGCGACACCAGAGGAGCGCGCTGCGCCGGTGAACATCACGGCGAACCCGGAGGCCGACGCACTCGTCAGCTTCGACAGCCTCGAAACCGGCTTCTACCGTCTGCGTAGCGTGCTCAAGTCCTCGACGAAGATTCTCAACTCCCTCGGTGTCGACGAGTTCCCCGCGCCGTTGCCGCTGATGGAGCGGTACACCACTGTGCTGGCGCGGCGCGAGTCGCTAGCCAAGGAGGAGCAGGCGCTGCGCGCCAACCCACCCGAGGGCCACAGTCTTGCGGAGGTGCGTGCCATGTATGCTGTGCCGATGGACGAGCAGGCCCGCGGCATCATCGCCGGCTGTCAGGGCTTGCTGGCGCAGCTCAAGGTCGTCGAGGAGCGGCGCGCCGCTGTTGAACAGAAGAAACACCATCTGGCGGAGAGGGAAGCCAGCTTGCAGGAGCGACGCACGGCGCGCCAGGGGATAAAGGAGGAGATCGAGCAGCTGCAGCGCAGCATCGAGCGCGGCAACGAGCGAGCCAAGGGCCGCGAGACGCACTACAACACCCGACTGGACGAGCACTCCGCCCGCGAGAGGGACATCCAGGGCCGCATCTCCGAGGTGGAGGCTCTCGGGAAGAAGGTGTCGTGGTGGCTACGCATCCTTGAGGAGCGGGATGGGGCCTTGTCCACCAAGGAGGAGAAGCTGCGCCGCGTGCAGCAGGACTTGCTCCGCCGCAGCGACAACCTGGCTTCGTTTAAGAAGCTCACGGGCAAGATGAAGCAGCCTCCGCCGCCCCCGCCGCGAGTCGGCCGCCCGTAGCAAGCCACCGCTGTCGTTGCTGTGGCCCTTGCGTTGCTCTAGCACTTCGCCTCATCACACGATGGGGCCCCGCACACCGGGGCTCCGTCCCTCTCGCGAATGGGGTGGCAATGCGGCAGCGGGTGCCTTGGCCACCCCTCTCTCCCTTTTGTTATACGCAGAATGACGCGATGAAGAGGGAGCGCGCGTTCCTCTTTTCTTCATGATTACTATTGTTTTCACTATATTCGATAGACAGCGATAGAAAAAGAGTTTCTCTCCTCCTCGGCTCCATTATTCTCTTCCCCCTTCCTGTCCCTTGTAATGGGCACTACCCATCGCTCCCCCAAGCGAGCCTGATGCGGCACACCCACACACCCACACATCCAGCTCTGTAGTAGTGCGTCCGGGGGGACGAGGAGCGAGAAGTGTGGGGGAGGGAGGGGAAGGGGGAGAGGAAGCGAATGCACAACAGAGCCCACCCTCGCCCCTCCCTTCACCCGCACCTGCCCTAACCATTAATATGTCGCTCCATCACCACAGCACCACACCGAACTGCCCCTATCCCCCTCTCTCTTCCTCCTCATTCTAGCCTCACAGTCCCATTCTTTTCGCCTTCCATCCCTGGACACGCAGCTCCTTCCTGAGCCCTCTCACTGGTCATCCTCCCGTGCCTATGCCAGGGAAGGAGAAGGGCAAGCGCTTCGCCAAGCGCAGCAACCCCCTCGGCGAGGATCTCAACGCCGACCGCTACGCCAGCAACAAGAAGATCGCCGTAGACGATGACGACATCACCGGCCTCGACGCCGACGTCTCCGCCGGCTTCCTGCTCCCGCAGCATGCGACGCAGCGCATTCTGAAGACAGCCAAGGAGCAGCTGGAGATGGTCTCCGCTGAGGAAGCCGCCGCAGCCCGGCAAAGGCAGCGCGAGTCTCGCCGCGCCAGGCAGCTCGCGGCGGCCAACGGTGCCCCGGTGATGGGCGGCGACGGCAACGCGGAGGAGGAGACGGCCGGTGCCGCGGACGGCAACGCCGATTTCGACGAGGGCCTCCGCGACATACTGCAGAACGAGGAGGGCGGCGTGGACGGCGAGCGCTATTTTGAGCAGGACGACGATGGCGAGCTCGTAGAGATCGAGTACGACAACGACACGGAGTCGAACGTGTCGGAGATGCCCGAGGACCTCGGTGACGATGTCATGTCCGGCAACCCCAACCTCTACGGCATTGACGAGGAGGAGGCTCGGCTGTTGCAGAAGTTTCGACCGGCGTCGCACGTGCAGTCGCGAAACTTGGGCGATCTCATCATGGAGCGGATCCGCGAGAAAGAGGGCGACCTCAGCGCCGAGCAGCGCGAGCGCCGCGAACAGCGGCAGCAGTCGGACATGATGGACGGCGGGGACGGGGAGGAGAAGATCGACAGCCGCGTAGCGCGCGTGTACACGGCGATCGGCACGGTGCTGAAGCGGTACACCTCGGGGAAAATGCCGAAAGCGTTCAAGATCCTACCCAACATCAAGAACTGGGAGCAGCTGCTGATGCTGACGAAGCCTGACCAGTGGTCCCCGCACGCCACCTACCAGGCCACCCGCATCTTCGCCGCCAACCTGAACGAGCGCATGGCGCAGCGCTTCTACGCCGCCGTGCTGCTGCCCATCATCCACGAGAGGATGCTAGAGGAGAAGAAGCTGCACCCCGCTCTCTACATGGCCGTCCGCAAAGCCCTGTTCAAGCCCGTTGCCTTCTTCAAGGGGTTTCTCCTGCCGTTGGCCATGGACGAGGAGTGCACCCTGCGCGAGGCGACGGTGGTGGCAAGCATCCTGCAGCGGTCGCACCTGCCGCCAGTGCCCACCGCCGTGGCCATAGTGAAGATCTCGCAGCAGCCGTTCTCCGGGCCGTGCTCCGTCTTTCTGCGCGTACTCATTGACAAGAAGATGGCGCTGCCGTACCAGGCGATTGACGCCCTCGTCGCCTACTTCCACCGGTTCACCAAGACGCACCCAAAGGAGGAGCCGCTGCCAGTGCTGTGGCATCAGTCTCTGCTCTCCTTCGTGGTGCGGTACAAGAACGACTTTACGCGCGAGCAGCTGCGGCTCCTCTCAGAGCTGTGCGACGTGCACTTCCACTACCTCATCACCGCCGAGGCCCGCCGTGAGCTCAACGCGACGATCCGTGCTAGAGGAAAGGCCGGCATAGCCTAGGCCACGCCCCCATCCCTCCCTCCCTCCCTTCCAAACGCTTAATCCATATCATTGGTCGAGTAACCTGTTCTGCTCGTTCGCTTCCTGTTCCTGTTTCCTATCTTGTGTTGCTCTCTCTCTCTCTTCGTGCAGGGGGTGTGCTACAGGTGCGCGCGACAGGACGGAGCTCGATGGGGAGCGACGATGAACTCTCCAAAATAAACTCATATTAAAGCATCAACACGAACCACAGAGAGAGAGACTGCGAAGGGGGGAGAGCGAGCGCAGCTGCCTGAACACCAGAGGAGAGGGCGAGTGAAGAAGGAGTGGCTCCACCCCGATGATGTTGGCGCCACCGCCAATGTGGGGCTATATTTATATGCGCGAACATCGATATCTCTCGTGAGGGAGGTCGGTGCAATACCTCACCATATGCGTACCTCCACTTCACCTTCCCCCATCTTCCTCTCGCTGCCCACCTCCTCCGCATGCGCCATCAGGAAGGATAAAACAAGAACGGGAGAACGAAGGACACACAGTGTGGATGCGGTGTCAACGGCTGCCTGGGCTTGTTGCTCAGGGCTCTGCCACGGCGGTGCGGTCCGCCACCCGCCTGGCCGCCAGCTCTCGCTCGCGCCGTCCGCCGCCACCGCCACCGGGTGTCAAGCATCGGCTGCCCCCGCCCCCTCCCCTTGGCCATGGCGTGCTTAGAGCTGCCCTTGGCGGGAAACCCTCCGCCGCGTCCGTGGCTACTACTGCTGCTGGTGCTTCATCGGCCTCATCGCCGGCCGCGGGTGTGGCGATCCCGTGGAAGTCGCCACACGAGGTGCTCTCTCACTTCATCGAGTACGTGCCCACCTTCTACGTGCCGGTGCCCACAGTGGCCGCTATCCTGTCGGAGGAGACGCGGGTGCACTTCCTGGGTCGCGGCCGCTTCATCAACTTCTTCCGCCGGTACCCCTTCTTCTTCGACCTTCGCACCCTTGACGGTGGGGCGCGGGTGGACGTCAGGCTGCGCGAGGACGTGAGCCACCCGGAGAAGGGCGTCGCGGACGCAAAGTTCATGATGGTTGATGTTGGCGAAGTCGCCAACTACGTGGCCAAACCCGAGTTCATTGTCTCCACCGACTCCATCGATCAGTCCTCGCAGAGCGTGAATGTCTTGCCGCCAAGCGCACCGCCGGCGGTGCGAGTGCACCTGGAGGAGCGCGTGCCGGTGCTGGAGCGGCTGCAGGCGCTGGTACCCGCCGAGTTCACCGCCATGGACGCGCTGGAGGACGAGATGCCAGAGGACATTCTGTTCCACCCCTACTTCGACTGCCAGGGCGGCCTATCCTCCATCGCCAGCAAGTTCCCACAGCACTTCCAGGTGGTTGACGGCATGGTGCGTCTGCGTCCGCCCCACCTGGCCCCGCTCGCCCTGAACGAGTACTCTCTGAAGGACTCGCCGATCCCGTCGGTGGCGGCCATGGTGGCGCGCGAGGTGTGCAACAGCAGCGTCCCGCACTGGGTCAGCCTCACCGCACTGTACGAGCAGCTCTCGCGGGAGGAGAAGCGGGAGGTCAAGAAGGGATTCAAGAGCTTCGCAGGTTTCCTGCGCGCGCACGGGCGGTCGCTCTCCGTTTCGCAGGACATGCTGCAAGTGGCCATGTGGGTCGCGCCGGTCAAGCAACCCACCGCAACCGCCAGCAGCACCCCGCCGCCGCCAGAGGAGGAGAGCAGCTCCACGAGGGCGGCGGTACATCGCGACGCCATTGCCAGCCACAACGCCAACCCGGCAGGCGTTGTCCGGTTCACGTACACGCAGACACAGGTCATCAACGAGCTTTTCGACCGCTTCCCGCCGCAGCGCACCCTCAGCCTGACCGATGCAGTGGCCCTGCTGCCACGCGAGATGGCCGCGTTCAGCCTGCCGAAGCGTGTGCTCGGCTGGCTCGCGGCCCACCCTCAGTACTTTGTCGTTGAGGACCCGACGGAGACGGACCCTGCGAAGGCCCGCATCCGCCGCGCGTCGGAGCGGCAGCCGCTGGATCTCGCACTCGCCATCTACGCCGTCTTCCCAGACACCCGGGCGACGCCAACAGCGGCGAAACGGGACACGGCGGCAGCAACCGGTGGTGGGACGGTGGTGGCTGTCAACGCAGCTGGCGAGGCGGAGGCCGACGCCGTTCTCGCTGCGCTGCCCTCCAAGCAGCGCGCAATCGTCGATGGGTTGGGATGGGCGGCGCTGGCGAACGTGTTGCCGGAGTGGCTGGCCGTCCGCACGGCGGCCGCCACCGCGAAGGACGAGGCCAAGGCGGTGCTTCTTCGGCCACTGCGCACCATCGCGGAGCTTGAGGAGGCGATACACGATGAGGAGTCGAAGCGACATTGACACACACACACACACACATACAGAGGCTGATAGACATAGGGTAACGAGAGAGAGAGAGAGAACAGAGTGCAATGGGGGGGGGGGGGGAGACAGCTCTCGTTCCGGGCTTCCCATTCAGCACCTGCTCCATCACCTGCGTCTGCTGTGCCTTTACTCCCCGCTCATCTTGTCCTGCCCTTTATTCATTCTGAAGGATTGTGCCTCCGTCAGCTTAACCCCCTCCACTCTTACATCTCTAGCCAAACCTTGTCTCCGTACATTCCTCCTTCCCTCATCCTCCCCCCCTTCCCCCAGAATCAGCACCACCATGAGCGCGCCGGAAGGTGAACCGAAGATCGACAAGAAGGAGGCCCGTAAGCTGGCCCGCCTCGCGGAGGAGAAAAAGCGCGCCGAAGAAAAGGCCGCGCTGCTGGAGTCGTACAAGGACAAGTTCGGCCTGGAGCCGGTCACCCAGTCCCTCACCTACCACAGCCTCGACATCACCCCACTTGGCGCACTGTCCAAGGACATGGCCGGCAAGAAGGTGCTTGTGCGGGGACGTGTGTCGACGACGCGCAAGACGGGCAAGCTTGCCTTCGTCGTGCTGCGCGACGGCGAGGACTCCATCCAGGCCGTCGCGGCCGTCAAGGAGGGCGAGGTGCCCAAGGAGATGATCGACTTTATTGGGCAGATTCCGTGCGAGTCCATTGTCGACGTCACCGCCGACCTGCACGAGGTGGAGACCCCCATCACGGCCACAAGCCACTCCGATATTGAGCTGCAGGTGTGCACCATGCACGTTGTGTCCGAGTCCCTGCGCACACTCCCCTTCACCCTCGAGGACGCCAACCGCGGCGAGAAGGAGGAAG
The DNA here is from genome assembly GCA_030849825.1 of Herpetomonas tarakana. Taxonomy (NCBI): domain Eukaryota; phylum Euglenozoa; class Kinetoplastea; order Trypanosomatida; family Trypanosomatidae; genus Herpetomonas; species Herpetomonas tarakana. Next base: position 61,965 of record JASAOB010002809.1, read on the forward strand.
GCGCCAAGGTCGGCTTCGACACGCGGCTCAACTACCGCTGGCTGGACCTGCGCAGCAGCGCGTCTGGGGCTATTTTCCGCATGCAGTCGCGGGTGTGCCAGTACTTCCGCCAGTACCTGCTCGACAACGAGTTCTGGGAGATCCACTCGCCCAAGATCATCAACGCGGCGAGCGAGGGCGGCGCGAACGTCTTCAAGGTGGGCTACTTCAACCGCGACGCGTACCTAGCGCAGTCCCCACAGCTGTACAAGCAGATGGCCATCCAGGGCGACCTGCCGCGTGTGTTTGAGGTGGCACCCGTCTTTCGCGCGGAGAACAGCAACACCCACCGTCACCTGACCGAGTTCGTGGGCCTGGACGTCGAGATGCGCATCAACGAGCACTACTACGAGGTCCTGGATGTTGCGGAGAGTCTGTTTCACTACATGTTCACCCACCTCGCGACGCACACGAAGGAGCTGGAGGAGATCCGCAGGCAGTACCCATTCGAGCCGCTCGTCTGGAAGATGACACCGGAGAGGATGAAGGAGCTCGGCGTCGGCGTCATCTCTGACAACGTGGAGCCGACCGACAAGTACGAAGCGCGCGTGCACAATATGGAGAGCCGCATGGTGCGCATCAACTACCCCCACTGCATCGAGCTCCTCAACACCGTGCTGGAGGAGAAGCTGTCCTCTGTCGACGACATCAACACGACCAACGAGAAGCTCCTCGGCAAGCTTGTCAAGGAGCGCTACGGCGTCGACTTCTTCATCTCTGACCGGTTCCCCTCTGTCGCCCGGCCCTTCTACACGATGCCGTGCAAGGATGATGAGCGCTTCACCAACTCGTACGACATGTTCATCCGCGGTGAGGAGATCAGCAGCGGTGCGCAGCGTCTGCACGACCCTGACATGCTGCTCACCCGTGCCAAGAGCCTGGGCGTCGATCTCGGCCCGATCAAGGAGTATGTGGACTGCTTCCGCCTTGGCGCCTGGCCGCACGGCGGCTTTGGGGTCGGAATGGAGCGGGTTGTCATGCTGTACCTGGGCCTGGGGAACGTGCGTCTCGTCAGCATGTTCCCGCGCGACCCCACCCGCACCGTTCCGTAAGCGGCAAAGCAGCATATCCCACCCGCCAAGACGGCGACGGTAGCCGCAGCAGCCGACGGAGGCCTGTGCCTCTCCTTCCTCCTCTCGAAGCCGCGTGAGGGGGGAGTGACGGAGGAGCGGGGGGGGGGGGGGTAGGGAGGAGAGGGTAAGAGTTGCCGTCACGCGCACTCATGAAGCAGTAGCGACAGCGACAAGGATTCTCTCTTCGCCACTCTACCATTCTGTACCTCCCCCGAGCGGAAGCGGCGGGTGGCTCGCCGTCTGTCGGTCTCTGCACGCGCTTTCCTCCTCTATCGTTCACTTGTTCCCTTCTCTATCGTCATCACTTTCTCTCGGTTCCTCGTCGGCTGTGGGGCATTGACTATAACTATTGTCGGCGCTTTTTTTGTGGTGCTCAGCTCCTGCCGTGTGTCGTCCTTGCCTCTACCTGCCACAACTGTGTGTGCGTGCGTGCGCTTTTTCTATCATCTAAACTCCAATTCGCACTTGTCTCATCACAGGCTCTCAACTTCCATCCATGCATATATGGTAGTGATGCCGACACACTAACCCGCACATGGAGAGCGAAAGGTCGATGAACGAGGTGAATGAGGGGCGTGCGGGGAGGTGTACGAGGGGGAGAGCGAAAGGGCCACGCAGGTGCGCTCCACACCACCCACCAGCATCCTCCCAAGTGCCCGTGCGCCATGCTTCCCCATACTGTGCCTTCTCCGACATGTCGTGCTGCACGGTGAAACGAAGAGCTTGTTGGACACAGTCCCCTCTCCCTATCCCCCTCCCCCCACTGCTGCTGGGCTGTTGAAGGAAGAGAAGCAAGGACAGGTAGTTTCCAGAAAGGGTCTCCTCTCTCCTTCCCGCTTAGTGTACGCTTCCCCCTCAACCCCCCTCAACCCCCCTCCCCTTACCCTTATCCGCCTTCCCTTCCACTCTCTCCCCTCCTTCCTCCTCCGCACGTACGCCTCGTTGTGTGGGGCGCAGGAAGGGTACCACAGGTAAGCCGTTCCGTTCGCTCTCGTGTTGATTCATCCACATAACACCAGGATAGGCAGGCAGGCAGCTCGTGGGTGCCCTCGCCCTCCTCCTCCTCGCTCTCTCTCTCGTTTGCTTTCTTGACCTGCACCCGGCTGCCGCGTTGCCAGGAGGTGGACAGCAAGAACCATGTCGGGTCTATCCGCTGGTGCTAGTCTGTATGTGCCCTCGTGGCAGAGAGGTGGGTCGTCTGGGGCTGGCACCCGTGCGACTGCGGACACAGGCACTGCTCAGCAGCGCACAGCGGTGGCGGCGCCGCTGCCCCCCACTTCGCCGCCGCCGCCGCCGCCGTCCACGGCCAGCGCGATGCCCAAGATGACCGTGACGCGTACCACGACAAACGCCACGAGTACCATGACGCACCCCCCCTTCCACCACTTCTCCCCGCCCCCTCCCCCGCCCACGGGCTCGCCGGGCACCTTCTCGACGAGCGCCGTTAGCGGCGGTGGGGCCGGCCCTCGCCCCTCTGGCAACGGCAGCCGCGTCAGCAGCACCAACCTGCACCCTCTGCAGTCCCCTAGCATGACCCCAGGCGGGGGCAGCCCCAGCATCACCAAGCGGCTGCCCACGCGCATGAGCCCATCCGTGGCGCCGATGCCCACCCACCACATGAACCCCAACGCTGCAGCGTTTGTCCCTGGCCGTGGCGGCATGGGCGGATCCGGCGCGGCCGGTGGGGCGGCTGGCGGCCTTGACATCCTGCCCACCTCGACGGCGGACATGGAGGCCGCGAAGGAGCACGCGACACCGAGTCGGCAGCCGATGCGCTCGCCTGCGTGGCAGCCGTCGTACAAGCGCCTCGCGAGCAACGGCGGGACACCGGTGATGGCGCCGCTGCGGCTTGATGGGAAGACGGAGCAAGAGATAAAGGAGATTGTCAAGCTGAGCGCGCTCAAGGCGGACGCCCCGGTGTACAACCCAACCAACCCCTCCAAGGGACGCACCCTCAACCGCGTCATGATGACCAAGCCGTCGCCGCTGGTTCTGGCACAGGACCCCAGCAAGGCGGGGATCGAGATGATGCTAGACGACCTCTGGTGCCTCTTCTACCTGCCGGCGCGCTTCGGCGAGTTCATCAAGGAGGAGACCTACGACCCCACGCTGATCTTCCGCATCGAGAGCATCCCTACCTTTTGGAAAGTGGTGAACAACGTGCCGAAGCCAACGGAGATGCCGCTCAGCACACTGCACCTGTTCAGGGACGGTATCGACCCCAAGTGGGAGGACCCTGCGAACTGCGACGGGGGCATTGTCAAGGTGAAGGTGGGTGCCGACGAGGTGGACGAGGCCTGGGAGCTGCTCCTGTGCAAGACAATCGGCGACTCCTGGACGCCGTCGGTGCGCAACACCATCAACGGCATCGCGCTCAAGGTGCGCGAGCGCGGCTACTTGCTCGAGGTGTGGGTGAACAAGCAGACACCAGAGCTGATGCGCGACTTGGGCGAGCTCTGGTACGGAGTGCTTGGCGCGGCCTTCGCGGCAGGCTACTACTCTCACGAGGCGATGCAAAGCAAGGCCGCCGCCACCGCCGCAGCGGCCGCTGACAAGCAGAAGAAACAGCAGAGCCAACGCAGACGGTGGTAGTAGCCGCGCTTGTCTTTCCCCCCTTCCCCCAAGTGAAACAGTGAAGAAGTAGACGGTAAAAGGGGGAAGGAGGAGATCAGCAGCAGCAGCAGCAGTTTCCCTGCGGCCTTTCTCTTTCCCTCTCTTTTATTTTGGAAGAACACGGGTGAAGGGGTGACTTTCTCTCTCTCTCTCTCTGCGCTTCGATCCCGTCGCACTGTGTGTGGGCTTCAACACTTACCCGCTCACTCCCCGTCCTCCTGCGCTATCCTTCACCTTCCCTCTCCTTCCTTCTCTGTGCCCCTCTCTCCTCCCCCCCTCCCCCCCTGACCGTTGACATCTCCGCTTCTCTTCTTTCCTTCCTCTCCACGTCTAAGCCGTTGCCCCAATGTAACGGGCGCCCTTTGCGTTGACCCGCGTAACACCTTTAAGAACGAGACAACAACCACAGCCGCCCGAGCACACACACGAAGCAGCGGTCCCTCCCTTCCTCCTTCCTTCCTCCTCTTTCCCTTTGCGAAAGCACTGCACATGGGCTTCCGCACGGGAGAAGAGAGAGGAGTGCGGAAGGTGAAGTGGTGAAGAGTTCCATCTCTGACGCGGAGGGATCATGGGAACCTCCTGCCCCCCTGCATGACGTCCCCCCCCCCCCCCCCCCCAAGAAGAAGAGCAGTCTAACAGTAGGGGCGGGATGAACGGAGGAGGAGGACCAACAGGCCAAAGACGCTGAGTGATCTCAACCGCTCTTCAGCGCGAGCGACTGCTCTCGACATGTTTTGCAGATCCAATGTCCCTCTCGTCCCTCCCTCCCTTCCCATCTTTCCGTCTCTACGTTTCTTGTGTGCTTGCCCCCCCCCCCCCCCCCAACGCCTTATCGAAGAAAAAAAGAGAGAGCATACATTGTAAGAGAGCGAACCAGTCAAAGCCGCAAGAAGGCACAACAGCACCAAACTAGTATCGTACCGCGGGGGATGCAACGGCGTGCCATCGCCTCCTTGGCGTGCTGCTGCACCGCCACTACCACCAGCTGGGGGCCTATGCGCCGAGTGAACCCATGCCGCGAGCAGCCGCCGCAGGTCAGGGGCTTCCTCATTCCCACAACCCCGCAGCGCAAGGACATTCGCAAGGGCGACAGAGGCGAGTCGCGCCGCTTGACCTTCCAGGAGCGCTCGGAACGACGGATGGGCAAGACGCGGGAGCAGCGAGAGAGCAAGGAGGCGCTCATCCAGGAGGCGCAACTCCTGGTCAACGAGGACTTCCCCCAGGACCTTGAGGCACTCTACGAGAAGACGTTCGAGAAGGCCAACGTGAGCGCTATGAAGGTGCTGAACATGGCCAAGTGCCTCGAGCTCTTGGAGGTGGAGATGAGTGGGGGCCACAACGTGCTCCTCACCAAGGTCGCGCAGGTGGTGAAGGTGAGCGAGAACACCATCGAGGTGATGCCCAGCAACAGCGCTTTCAGCGCCCCCATCCTGCAGAAGGTTAGCCGCTTCGACACGACGCTGCAGGTATCAAAGGAGGGCCCCAAAATTAAGGTGGTGATCCCGCCAATGACCACCGCACGGCGCGACAAGACGGCCAGCGAGATCACCGCCCTCACTACGCACTTCCGCAGCAAGGCAAAACAGCTGCGCACCAGTGCCGGCAAAGCCTTACAAGACTGCGGCCTCGACGAGGGCGTGCTGCAGGAGCTCCTGGAGGACCTGGACTCGACGGTGTCCTCCTTCGTGGAAGACAAGGCGGGCGAGCTGGAGCTGCTGGCGGAGGAGGTCATGTCGATGGGCATCGACGAGTCGGACGCCACGGTGCAACAGGGGTGAGTGAGTGTGTGTGTGTGTGGGTGTGGAAGAGAGGTGACGAGGGCAACCGACAGAGCAGAGGTGAGAGCACGTCCCCCCTCTCCCCTTCCGTTGCTCCTTGCTGTACCCCATCGTGCGTGGTGGCCCTTGGGCTCCACTTGCTTTCCTAGTGTCTGGCAAAGACGGAGGGTGTGTGTGTGGGGAGGGACCATGAGCAGCATCAGCAGCGGCCACAGCAGCCACCGGCGGCGCAGGGGTTATGCAGGCAGCGGCACCGTCAAACGCCGAGCCAGTCGCTTGTAGCGGATTCCTTCTACCCGTATCTTTCACTCAACATTCCTCTCCTTTGTTATGTGGCGACTGTTGCCCACTGATGCCCCGCCCGCTCCCCCCCCTCTCCTCCCCCACTTCCTCAATCAAGGAGGACGACATACTGTAAACGAAAATGGGAGGCCGGAAGGAGCCACTGACGTTGAAGCCTACGCATTTTGTGTTGGATGGGCTCCTCGGTCCTGCTACTCTCCCCCGCCGTCGGAGTCCGGGATAGTTTACGGGACCTTCTTCACCTGCTGACCCAATGCAAACTCTTCCTCATCCTCTCCTACCTCTTCTTGGCAGTAGGTTTCGGCTTGAGCGCACATGGCGACGCGGGTGTGCACGTCTCCCCTGCACGTACTTGCTGTGTCCCGTCCCGCATGATCGACAATCCTTTGCATTCCTGTGGTATCTGAACACCGTACATGAATCAATCGAAAAACGCATCGATGGGTGCCCACCGAGGTGCCCTGGCTGATGGACTGGCGCTGTGCGCCAAGTGGGGGGAGGAGGAGGGCTCGTACACGCGCACTACGTCTCCCTCACTCCCTTGTGCTGTGTCAATGTGTGTGTGTGTGTGTGTGTGTGTGCGTGTGTATGTGTGAGGCTCCGTGTGCCTGCGCAGCCTGGCGACATGATGACAACAACGGTCTACTTCCTGTGGGATCTTATGGTGTGGCCTCTCCAAAGAGACGCTGCCGATGGGACGAACATAGAACGATGACACCCGGTAGCACGGGTGGATAACTGAGGCTCGCTCCGCTGTTGCA
>JASAOB010002810.1:0-15651 GCA_030849825.1 Herpetomonas tarakana
GACGAGAAAGCGGCAGGCGTGCGCCATGCGCGCGGCATCGCGGCCCTCCTTGCCCACACAACCAATGAAGCACACGGAGAGGAAGGGGGGATGACGCAGGTAGAAGGGCGGCACGAAGAAGAAAAGGGAGGAGCTCAGCGGTCGCCGACCGGCACCCGTCCCGGCGCGATCTCCACGGGTGTTGGCAATGCCGCTGTCACTGTTGTTGTTGCTGTTGCTGTTGCCGGTGTCGATCCCTTCGTTCCCACATTCGTCACCCCCGCCACCACCACCACTGTGCACCAATGTGAGTGAGGGAATGGCACGGGGCCTGCGAGGCGGTACCGCTCCGGACATCCCGCCCGCGGTCGGTGCGGAGGCCACAGGCTCTGTCCTTCCCGTGCCCCCGCTGCGAATGGTGACGTAATACTTTTGAACAATGTCCCTGGCTGTCGGCTGCTGTTGCTGTTGTTGTTGCTGTTGCTGTGGTGGATGTGGTGGTCGTGGGGGCTGCTCCCACGCCCTTGTGGTGCTTTCTCCGTCCTCGACATCGGCTTCCGCGCCGGCGGGAGGGAACGGCGAGAAGTGATCGGCGAACTGAGACGATAGGGTGTGGTCTTCCTCCTCCTCGTGCGCATGGAGGCAGTTCCCTGCGGGTGCCTCCCCGTACTGATAGTGGCGCAGGTCAAGAACGGGGCCCTCGAAGCCGTCGGGCTCCGTGACGTACGACGAAGCGATACTCACCGTTGTCTCCGAGGAGGAGGAGGAGGACGAGCACGAGGATGAGCGAGGACTGCTGCGGGGTGTCTGGTCCCCCCTGCCCATGTGTGGTCCCCCCGCACGGACCGCGGCATGGGAGCGCGGGGAGGAAGGGAGGGGTAGGTGGGCGGAGTCGCCGCACGCGTGGCCGTTGGCGAGCCCCAGTGCTTGCTGCTTCTCCGCATGGCGGGCCTCGAGCAGCCGCCGTAGGCCGTCACTGGGCAGGAGGCACGCCGTCGAGCAGATGGCGGCGAAGTCGCAGCGTGACGGCGCGAAAGGGATCTGTCCATTAACCTCCTCCGCCGCCGACGAAAGCTCCGCCATGGCGACGAGTTTCTGGAACTCGACGACCGGCGTCTCGTTCACCCAAGCAAAGCGAATGCGGCGTGGAATCGTGCCGAAGAGTTGCGCCTCCTTGCGCACCGCCTCCGCTTCCTCGTCCTCCGGTGCCTCGGCGTGCCGCCCATCGCCATCGCGCGTTGCTGCGCCATGCGGCGGCGCCGCAGCGGTATCCCGAAGGTTCCGCCCTGCGCGCCTCCGCTGCTTCTGTTCTTCCCCTCTTTCTCGGCGACGACGCCTCTCCTGCTTCTCGAAGAAGGCGTTGATCTCCTTCAGCTCCGCCGCGTACTCGGCCGTGAGGAGGACGGCGTCGCAGTGGATCGTCATCTCGCGTGCAAGCGTGCCGCCGTGCCGTTCCAGGATCTCCTTCAGCGCTTGCCACTCACTGTGGGACGTGTTCGAGGCGTAGAACTCGTACCCGTGCAGTAGCGGCGGGGGCGAAGGGAGAGGCGAGGGGCGAGCTGCCCCTTGTGCGTTTGATTTGCGGGAACGAAGCGTGTCCTTTAAGGCTGCTGCTCCGGAAGGCAGCCCACACGACGACGATGATGAGAGAGAGGGAGGCAGCACGGAAGGGGAAGCGGCCCGGCTCGCGAAGCTCACAAACCAGTCTGCGGTCACAACAGGAATGCGGAGCTGGTCGGCCACCAGACGTTTGGCCGTCAGCCCCCGCCACGCAACAAGGATGTCCGTGCGCTGGCCTACGCCATCCACCAGGGTGGCGCCGTGCGTCCTGGCGAGTTCCTCTACCGCAGCCAGCGAGGGCGGTGAGCGGTGCTCGTCGTCCTCCTCTTCTTCCTTGTCGCCCCCTACGCTAGTCTTTGCTGTTACTTTCGAGGAGGAGGGGGAGCCATGGCAGCGGTCGTAGCCAGTGAAGGCAATCTTCACACCGGAGAGAGCTTTGGCGGGATCGGTGTCTACGGTGGCCGACGAAGGCATTGCGGCGTGCTCCATCTGCAGTGTGTGAGTGGGAGTGAATGTCTATGAGGGCAGAAAGTTCTTGAGTCCACCCACCCTTTTGTATCTATGGGCGTGTGCTTTTGCTTCTATATCGAGAGAGAGGGAAAGAAAGAGGGGGAAGGGCAGGCGGCTTGTCGCTTGCCCCTCCTATCAGACTGTTGCCGAATGAAAGAATGGAGGGCAGATGTGGATTGATGAAGATGAATGGCTGTTACTGGACTTGTGTAAGAGAAGATAGAAAGGGGGGAGAAGGTTCTTCTCAGTTGCTCCCCTTTCCTTCTCATGCCCTCGAAGGAGGTTGAGGAAGGGGGGGGGGGGGCGGGTGATCGCTTGAGTCTTTTCTTCACCTCTCCCCAACAAGTATCCTGCACGTGCACGTGCGTGAGATCTGTTTTGACAAGTAGAGCAACATGAATGTTGACCATTGCAGTGGAATACGAAGAATAACAAGAAGAGAGAGAGAGAGAGATACATCGGCAAGATAGTAGAGCAGGACCATTTTTATCGTTTGTACATTGTCGGTGATGCAAACAAAGGGGGGAGGGGGGGGGGAAAGCGTGTCGGAGGCAGAGAGAGACAGCACGGGCAATAGTTCAAAGGCACTTGTGAGGTATCAGCAAAGGGGAGGAACTGCGGAACACAGAGCGTCGTCTGCCCCCATGCCTACCTCATGTCCTTGTGCTTTAGGATGGGAGGTACACATCAGCCATGTCATCCTCTTCCTCCTCCCCGCCGTTGAGTACCGCGGTCGCCGCCTTGACTGCCTGCGCCGAGGGTCGAGGCCTATTGCAGCTCAGCACGCGCGTGTTGGCTGTCGTGGTAGCAGCAGCCAGCGAGGAAGTGGGTGCCGTCTCCGCCACCCCCGTCCCTTTCTGCTTTCCTTCCATCGCTACCTCGCTGTCTTCGTCCTCCTCGCTGGATGTCGGCGATTGATCGGGGTCAGAGTTTGCTTGGCGCGCCTCACGCGACATCCGTTTCTCCTTCCTCATACCCTGCCCCTCCTCCCCAGCTCCGCCACTGTCACTGGCGTGTGTGATGGCACGGATGTAGTCCATGTGTGACGGATGCATGCGCGGCGCACCACCGCCCTCGCCGTCGTGCGCGCGGTAGCTGTCCAGAAGCTGTCTGAAGTCGTCGACCCGCTTGCGCACCGCGGCATCATTCTCTTCCTTGATGCGCTTCCGCTCCTCTGCCTCGGCAGCGTCGCCGCCCCTCGCCCATGCCGTCACGAGACGCCGTTCTTCCGTGAAGACGGGACGGTCGTCGAGGTGCAGCAGGGTCGGGCAGCGAGCCAGGACCGTCTTGCGGTATTTGGGCAGCGTGCGAACGAGCGGGTTGCCAGACAGCTTAAGCGATTTGAGGTGCGTGAGCCTTTCCAGAATGAGCAGCAGCGCCTCCCCGTCATCCAGACGGTTCTGGCTGAGATCGAGAACGCTCAGGGCCTTGTAGCAGAGCAGGCCGAGGACGTCGTCGAAGCTTTGGAGGTGGTTCGCGGCGAGGTTCAGTGTGCGCAGAGAGCTGCACGGGCTACGGTACTTTCGGGCGACGGGGACGCGCTTCTGAGCAGGCGGCGGGGGCTTGCTGCTATGATCGTCGCCGGCGCCGCTTCCCATCTCCGGCATGGCGGGGTGAGGGCAGAAAGCGAGGTGCTGCTGGACCAGTGCCTCGTATCGGGCCAGTAGCTCCGCGCGGCGCTGCTTCGCCTCCTCTGCGGAGAGTGCCGGAGCCTTCTCTGAGGATGGGTCAGCCTCGTCGGCCCTTGTCGTTGCCGACGCCATGTCGGACGGTAGCACCACCGTCACATCATCGGCCACTTCTTCTCCTCCTCCGTGCTTGCCCGCCCTTGGGCTCTTGACTGGACTTGCCACGCCGAGTGCGGCGCGCTCCGCTTCTTCGAGGAGCTCGCTGCGGTCCCGCAGGCCCTTGTCCCACGAGGGGCAGTGCGGCTCAATCTTGGCGATGAAGTTGTTTGCCAAGTTCACCGCGTCGAGGCGCTCAAAGCGGCTGATATCTGGCATGGTGCGGAAGATGTTGTTGTGGAGGTAGAGCTGGCGAACCGTCGGGTACAAGGAGCTGAAGGCGTCCCGATCCTCCACGGCGACATCGGACACGCTCGGGTACCTCTCCGCGTGGTGGTGGCGGCGATGATGGCGGTGCGTCGCTGCCGCTACTTCTTCTTCTCCACCATCCTTTTTGTCTTCGATGCCTTTGAGAGGATCGGCATGGCGGCTCTGCGGATTGGGCACCGACTTTGGCTCGGCTGCCTCTGCTTTGCTTCTCGTCTGTGCTCCATCCTCGTCGTGTTCCTCCTCATCATCGCATGTGGAGAGTGGGGTCGAGGAAGAAGAAGAAGAGGAGGGGTACAGGGCATTCTTGTTTCGTGGCGGCTCCGTTTGAACCAGCTCCCCACCACATGGCAGCGCCGCGAGCGCGTTCCCCTCCAGCCACAGCACCTTGACGTCCGTGTACAGCTCAAAGGCTGTGGGGGCAATGCTAGTGTACCCTTTGTTGTGTAGGTAGAGCTTCTCGTTGCATACCGGGTTGCGGTAGAAGCCTTGCTTGATGCACTCCTTTATAATGCCATCAGAGGTGAGGGTAGCTGCTGCGGCAGCGGCGGAGCCGACGGCCTTCTGGTTGGTGGGCGAGGGGGAGAGGAGTCCGTTGTCGGTGTCGTCGCCGACTTCGGTGGCGGCAGTGGAGCGGGCGGTTGACGAGACGTCGTTGGTGCTCGCCGCGTCGATGGAGGACATGGTTCGAGGGGTCGGCAAGGAGGAGAAGCACAATCAGCACGGAGTGGACGCCAAGTGACCTTCAAGGAAGGGAGGGGAGCGGGAGCTGGTGTGTGTATATGTGTGTGGGTGTGTGTGTGGGTGTGTGGAAGGAGAATAGAATAGGAGGATATGGGAGGGGAATGACAATAGAGACGTACACGCAAGAAAGCAGTACTACTGCTGCTGCTGATGCTGTTACGAGAGAGAGAGATGAAGAATGTGGTCCGAGACGCCGCCAATGCAGTAGATATGGAGACAGTGCTGTAGGGAAGTGGAGAAGGAGTGAAAGAGAGGAGTGTGTGTGTGCGCATATATCGTGGTAGATCCACCTCGTGTCCCAGCTTCACACCCCCCCCCTCGTCGGGGAACTACTCCGTGGTGGCAGCCGCCGCTATGCCCCGATTTCTGCTCTCGTTCAATCGTTTACGAACTGTGATGGAGAAAAGAGAGAGAAGAGAGATGGAGACCAAGATGACGCGGAGGAGATAAGATAGGAACGCATCGACACACCCACACACACGAGTGTGAGGTGGAGAGATGGAGGCGAGGCAGCCAGTACAGCCGAACACGAGAAGAGAAGGGGGGGGGGGGTACTCTGTTCTCCCTTCCTACGTGTTTCCCAAGTTCTGGGGCTCACGCATTCTTCTCGCGCTCCTTCTGCTGCTGGTACTCTCGCAGGCTGTTCATCAGCTGGTCCATGGTCTGCTTACTTGCTCCCTTGTAAGGCTGACCGTAGTGCTGGAACACATCCGCGAGCGCCAGGAGCGCGGCACGACGCCGGACAACCTCCTCGGCTGGAGTGTTGGGGTCGAACAGAATGGAAAGCGCGACAGCGCGAGCGTTTCGCTCGATCTCCTCCACACTGCTGTGCCAGGCGAGGTCGATCATCGACTCGGAGTTCTTGAAGGTGTCGCTGCGGACCTTGGCCAGGTACTTCATCTTGTTCCATTTCTGGCGTATGCGGTGTGGCCCGACTTCCTTCAGGTATCGGGCACCGCGCCGCAACACCACCGTGGGCAGTGAGGCGGCCGCCACTACCGCAGCGGACGTGGCCTCTGGTGGGCTCGGGCCTTTGTCGTCCTCCCTTGTCTGGGTGGCGTCATCGTAGTACTGCACAGCGCGCCTGTACTCGGCACCAAGGAGGTACAGCACCTCCTTCCCCAGGCCTGTTGGGACAATCTTCTTGAGCTGCACCTTCATCTTGCCATCCCACGCGTTCAGGCTTTGCGCCGCATTGTTGTTGCTGCCGCTGCTGCTGCCTCCCGTGCTGCGTCCATAATGGTCCAGGTAGTGGGAGAGGTAGTTCTCCAGCAGCTCATCTCGGCACCGGTCGATCCCGCGCTGCTGCAGCACGGCGAGCTCCTCCTGCGTGTAGTCGAGCCCGTCAATCACGCGCTGGGAGAAGCTGCCCATGAAGACGTCCCCGGAGAGCTTCGCGAGCGTCTCGCCCCCAAAAAGCGCCCGCACGCCCTCTCGCTTCTTTACGCCAAGGTCCTCGACCCCCTTGGCTCCGCCGAGGTCAAACTTCCTCCGCTTCTCCGCGTTGGACAGGACGCGGTACGCCTTTGTCACGTTATCAAAGTGCGCCGCCGCACCCGGCGCGGGGTTCTTGTCCGGGTGGATCTTCAGCACGAGCTTGTTGTACGCCGCTTTAATCTCCCGCTCGCTCGCATTCCTGTCGACGCCGAGGAGGCCGTAGTAGTCCTCGGCGTCCGCGGGCTGCCCAGCCTTTGCCTTCTTTCTCTCGTACCTCGCGTTGCTTTTATCCTTTCTGCCACGGACGGCGAGTCGCTTCATGGCGCGCTCACGCAGCACCTCATTCTCGTCGTAGCAGAACAGGAGCGGCTCGCTGTCACCGGGGTTGCCACGCGCCACGGCAAAGCGGCAGAGCAGCGGCGACCAGAACCACGCGTTCGCCCCCCCGCTCTCGTCGGACGCGCCGTTGCGAGGGGCAGGACGGTTGATCAGGTAGTAAGTCGGAGCCGCGACGCAGCTAAAGTAGAAGCTCAGCATCGTCTGTTGCGCCGCGGCGTAGATCGCGGTGAGGAGAAAGATGCCAGCCCACGTCGCCCCGTACAGAGGCCCCACAAGCAGCCCAACGAGCGGGCTCCGCGACACCCGCACCTTCTCCAGCGTGATGGTGAGAAAGATGAGCGGGGAGAGCAGGCAGCCTAGCGTCAGGTTCAGTACACCACCGCCGACGCCTTTGAGCAGGTTGCGCGTTGGGCGGCTCGCCAGGACGACACGGCTCTCCTCCGCATCCTCGCGGCGGCGCTTCTGTATCCACAGCATCTCCTCCTCAGTGACCAAGCCGAAGCCACCGGCCGGCGCCTGCGAGCCCGCAGACGGGGAGCCGACGAGGAGGGACAGCATCCTGCTGTACAGAGCTCCCTTCGCTGAAAGCGCTGCTGCTGCTGCCCTGCCGTTTCCCCCGGCGGCCGCGTGAGCAGCGGCCTTGACCGCGGCAGGGCCGTAGGTAATGCTGAGGGCGGCTTGGGAGATCCCAGGGATGGGGCAGTGTGTCGCCACCGCGGCGATGTTTTGCAGCGTGAATCGGCGAATGGTGAAGCCGGACATGTTCTTGTCTACAGAAGGAGGGGGAGGGGGTCGAGCAACAAGAAGCCGTAACGCAGAGGCAAGGGTAGACGGGTCGAGTGGCCAATGAGCGGAGAGAGAAGGGGAGGCCTGTGAGAACCTCGGGAACAAACCAACGACCTTTTGGGCTGATGGGGCTCAGAGAAGAGGAGAGGAGGGAAAGAGATCAGTGGGAGAGTGGATGAGCGAGCCATGAGTGCGTGGCAGAGGGAGAACACGGAGAGAGCCTCTGTGTGTGTGTGTGTGTGTGTGTGTGTGTGTGTGTGTGTGGAGGATTGATGCGCTGACACTAACATCCCCCTCCCCTCCCCCCGCTCTCTCTTCACCTTTCCATTTCTCTCTCGTTCCTGGGGATTGTGTGCGATCTAGTGAGGTGTGGTGGGAGGGGTGGGGGAGAGCACCGCCATGAAAGAAGTGGGGACAAGCCGGAGAGAACAACTAGCTGTGCGTGTAGAAGGCAAGTCGTAGTGGAAGAGTTCTTGAAACGATGAAAACATACTACAACAATCGAGGTATAAGGGGGGCGTGTCCGTCGCCGTCTAACTCTAAGAATGCTTCCCCTCATCAGCAGAGAGAAATGGGAAGCATACAGTGGTGATGATGATAATGATGATGATGTGTGCCCAACGCACTCGCACGGAGTGCTGTTGTTGCTGCCATGGGTTCTACATGTGGAAGGCCTGCATCACCTTCTCCTTCGTCTGTCGCACCTGCACATCCAGCGCGTACTGTACCGCGTCCCGCAGCTCCTCGTAGAAGCCGTTGTAGTTGAACGGGCGGAACCGCAGCGCCTCCTCAAGGTCCTCGCGAAGGTTCACCCAATCGCCATCCCCCTTGTCACCGAGGTTCTCTGGCGCCAAGGGCGGGCTATGGGCGGACCCGCCGCCACGACGAAGTCGACGTGCTGCGGCAGCGGCCGCCCTCTCCTCTGCGTGGTAGCGCGCCAGGGTCCTCTCCGACACACTTGAGGCGCGGTACAGAGGGAAGGCCGTAGCGTACCGACGGGCCGCCAGCCCCTTCCCCGAAAGTTTCTCCCTTCGCTGTGCTTCTGCTGCTGGCGTTGGTGCGGTGGCGGTGGCGGCGGCACCAGCTCCAGGGGAAGCGCCGTACTGGCCCGAAGGCGAGGCCCCGCCTCCGCTCTCGTGGTCGCCAGCAGCAGCAGCAGGGTAAGGGTCGGTGCTGACAATGCCAAAAGAGCGAGAGAGTTCCACTTGGAAGGAGCTTTCGCGGCGGAGTGCGCCGGCGCCGTGGCGCGAGGTCAGTGCCGTCCCCTGTGGGGGCTGGAGGAGCGAGGGCTGCTGCTGATGCCGAAGGGGGGAGGACTGGGCAGGAGGGACGAGAATGCTCTCCGCATGTCCGCGGCTCTGGGGAGAGGCCAGTGCGGAGCCGCCCCCACCGTTGTGGTGCGTTCTGCCGCTGATGTCGTAGGGGTCCTTCGTGCTGTACCCCTGCAGGGAGAAGATTCGGTAGCGCAGCGCCTCGAGCTCCATCGCGTCCGGCAGCACCCCACTCAGCTGCGAGGCCTCACCGCTCAGCAGCATCGCCACCACCAAGTCGCCGTAGTCTTCCGCCGACGGCACACCGTCCTCGTCAACGACCACCGGCCCGCGCGCGGCTAGGCGGCGTGCGCGCTCCGTCAGCAGCGCTTTCCGCCGCGCCTGGGCTTCCTTCTTCGCGTCGTCGTCGTCCTGTAGGAAGCGGTAGAGCGGGTCACTGTCCTTGATAGCCAGCCGGTCCAGGGCCGCATCGCGCAACATCTGCTTCCTCACGTCCTCGATTTCCTTCGGGAGTGGGGGCAGCACGTGGACCGTCTCCTCTTCGCCGAAGCGGTAGACCTTGGACTTCTGCGCGAGCACCGCGCGGAGCACGACGCACAGCTCATCCTCAGGCTCCGTAATCAGCGGGCTCCCCTTCTTCGTTGGCGTCGCTGGCGGTGGTCGCTGCTGCCTGTCGCGGTGCTGGTGCGGCGTGTCCGAGTTGTCCGTCGTCGTCGCGGCGGCAGAAGGAAGCGAGGTGTTAGAGAGGCCCATCAGGTTCGCCGCGCGCGTCATGGGGGACTGCACGTCACCAATCCTCCCTTCTCCCCCCGTTCCCTGTGCCGTGGTTGTCGAGACTGACGGGGCCGAGCTCGTGCTACTGCGGCGCAGCCGACGTCGCGCTGCAGGGTCGCTCATCACCACGCGCGGGATGCCGCTGCCATCGTTATCGCTGCTCATGCTGTTGCTGTAACCCTTCCCCGCATCGGCGAAGTGGCCCACTCCCCCGGCTCTGTGCGTGTGCAGCGGGGCTGCATCGTCGTGCTCGCAGCCCATCAAAGCGCTGCCACCATCAAAGGTGACGGAGGGTTGTTGGGGGGTGGTCACGGACAGGCGGTGGCTCGGCGTGCTGCCACTACCACCACCACCTGCACCTGCAGTGGCGGGGTGCTGCTGATGCTGCGCACTCCGTGAGGTGTGTGTGCGCAACGGGGCCTGGCTGCCACTGAGTGCACCACTCGCTGCAGGCGAGAGCAGCCCGGGCGTGGTGGAGTGAAAGCTGCTGTGGCGACCGAGAGCGGAGTGCTGGGGCGAGGGTAGGTGCGAGCCAAAGATAACGCCGCCGCTGCCTCCCCCTCCCCCACCACCACCACCACCCGTGCCAGCGCTGGCAGAGGGGGAGAGCAGAAAGGATCCGTGACGGCTGCTCTGCGGGGTGGGGTGGGGGTGGTCTTGGGGCTCCTCGCCAGCCCTGGCGGGGCTCGCCACCGAGGAAGGAGCCATAACGGCGGAGAGGGTGCGGACCAGACGGCTCTGGATGTCATTCACTCGCTCCACGCTTTCGTTGGCGCGGGCCTGTGCTTCCTTGGCCCTCCTCTCCCGGTCGAGCTCCTCCTGCATCTGCTGCTGCCGCCGTTGCCGACGTCGCTGCTCGGCCTCGTCCAGCTTGGGGTTCCAAAAAACGAGCTCAATGCAGTTCTCCTTGTCCACCACAGGGCTCATGTCCGTCAGCGGCCCCACGCGAAGGAGAGTCGGGAAGCCGCCAAGCGCGCGGACGTAGAGTACGGCGGATAGGAGTACTTTGGCAGGGTAGGAGAGCTGCACGAAGACCTTCCCTGGTGGAGGAATCGGTTTCAAGACGGAACGAGGGATGCTTGCGACAACGCCAACGGCGTCTTGTCCGCCTGCCTCGCGCCGTTTCTGCTGCTGTTGACTGCTGTACGCATGGTTGGCCTCTGCGATCCAGAACTGCACGGCATCGCTGGCACCATCCTTCTTCCCTGTGTTGCTCGCCGTCAGCTTCGACGTGAGGGATGGGGAGGCGGAGAGCACCTGTTTGCTGGCATCCTCCAAGAGATGCTCGCAGGCGAGCAACGTCAGCGGGTCCTGTAGAAGTGCGGCGGCCTGGGAGGAGAGTGTCCGCGTTCCTGCACCACCACCACCACCACCACCACCACCACCACCGCTGCTGCTGTTGGTGTTGCGGCGATCCACGACCTTCAGCCCTTGATTCTGGACGTACCCGACGTTCCCCGTGCTGGCTTCGCTGTCCATGAGCTGATTCACCCGCGCCATCTCCGCCCCCCCAGGATCTGTGACCTCCTGGAAGCAGAGCTGGTAGTCGATCGGGTGCTGCTGCCGCTGATGACGCAGGTAGTACGCAGCCGCCGCGAGAGCTTCGCTGCCCTGGTCGTCCACCCCGCTCTCCGCGGCATCGGCGATCATCGCGGCCACCCGCCGCTCCTCGGCTTGCCGCGTTGCCTCCGCCAGACGTCGATGCATTTCCTGCCCGAACAGCCTCTTCACCGCTTTCTCGTCCTTCTCCGCTTCGCTCTCCTCACCAGCTGCGACCGCGGTGGCGGAGGCACCATTGGTGGCCGGAGCAGGCAGGAGCGGGCCTTCCAAGGACGCAGGGTCCATCCATGCCGCCGCCGCCGCCCCCGCTGCCGCCGCTGCCGTGTCGTCTTCTGTCGTCTTTGCAACAGGAATGCGACGCGTGAGGTCGGTCCCTATCTGCTTCGCCGCCACCTCCGCCGAGAAGGCCGGCGGCACGCCCAGCTGCTGGTGCATGGCAAGCAGTCCTCGAAGAGGGGAAAGGGACTTCGTGACGGTCAGGTCATCCGCGGCCGTGATGTCAGTGGCGATGGGCACGGCGGCGGAGTCCACGTGCACCTCCCTCTGCTCGCCATCGCGCGCTGCCGCTCGCGAGTGCAAGTTCGCGCTGTGAGCAGAAACTGCCATGCTGGTCCCTCCCCCTCGCTGCCGCTCAGGCCGATGTTGACTGTACTGCAGCTCGTACGTTGCGCGGGTGGGGCGACCCTTCTCGCTACCGCTCTTGGAGGTTGTCCTACGGCTCGCTTTCAGAACCTTGCCAGGAGGAAAGGTTGGCTGGGAAGTGGGCAGCGGCGTAGTGGAGCTGTAGAAGGCCGCTGGGCTGGTCGTGGAGGAAAGTTGAAACGTACCAGAGGCGGCGGCGGCGCCGCGGGTGGTGGAGGTCTTTGCTGTATTCTGCGACGAGAGAGACCGCTGCTTCAGCCGCAGCTTTTGCGAGCGCGTGGTGTGTGGCTGCTGCTGCTGCTGTTGCTGTTGTTGTTGGGTAGCTTCGTTGGGGAAGCTGTACGAGTTCATCTCCTTCACCGCGTTGAGGTGAGCAACTTTAGGACTGCGATTGCTCAACGGGGAGCGACGGCCTGGCGAGCGTGGCGGTGAAGTCCGCGTCGCCGTCGCGTGACGCGTGTTGCTGTTGGCTGTGGCGGCCGGCGCCGAAGCGGCGATCAGGGTGATGTTGCTGCTGTTCTCCATCTCGAGAAGGACCGACTCGTAGGTCATGGTCTTCTCGGCCTGCCGGGCAGCTGATGCGCTTTCTGTGTTCCCCGCCACCTGCTGCTGGTGGTGGTGCTGATGCGCATGCAGGCTGCCCTGTGTGACGTAGGTGCTACTCCTTTCCTTCGGTGTGAGGGAGATGGAGCTGCCGGACAGGGAGCGGGAGGCCAGAAAGGTGATGGAGGGGTGCGCGTTCTCGTCGCTGTCGCCCTGGCGCCGAGGGGGGGTTCTCCCCTGCTCCGCCGCTGTGGGGGTGGACATGCCGGAACGAGAGGAAGAAGCAAGTGGTGGGTGGTGATTCTAGGGAGTGGAAACGAGAGGAGAGGTCTACACAAAGTGTGTGTGTGTGTCTAATGCATACGAGAGGGTGTGGAAAGCTTCTAAAACTGCCCCCAGTATAGTCGACAAAGGGTACAGGTGTGCGTGCCCTCGCGTGCAACGTCACGTTTTTGCGATAGAAAGAAGGGGATGGAAGAGGGAGACAGAGAATGAGAAGAAACAGTAATCAGAGGGTAAGGGGTGTGGGTGGATGATTAGGAGTCAACTCTGCGTCATTCCTTTGTGGTAGGAGCACCAGCCACGAATGGGGGGGGGGGGGGGAGGATCCGTGTGCCTTCCTGCGTGCTACGGAACAAGTTCACTCCCTCTCCATAACTTTGTTTTCGTCTCTGTTCGGTGCTTACTCGTAAGGGTTAGACAGGTTTAATGAATGTGTGTTGTGTGTGTGTGTGTGTGTGTGTGATTATATGCATTGCCTTTCTTTCTTCTCTTCTCTCACCGCTTCTTGGCGCGCTTCAGGCGCTCCTCGAGGGTCAGCTTTTCCTCTCGCTGCTTCTTCCGCGAGGCATGAATCTGTTTATCGTTCCGCGTGAAGACATTCGCGCTCGCCTTGTTGACCTCAAACATGGTAACTGTCTTCCCATCCCTCGGCGTATTGCTGCTGCCATTTTTCTCGCCGCTCCGTTCCTCGTCCTGGCCGGCTGTGGCGTGGGACTTGCGCTTGCGCGTGGAGTACTTTCCGCTAGACTGCACCCCGCGCAGCTGCCGCCGGGCCTCGTCTTCTTCCTCGGGTTGCTGCTGCTCCTGCCGCGCTCCTACCCCATCGCCATCGTTGCCGAGTTCGGTGTCCGGGACGACGGAGAACATGTCCGACTCATACCGCTGCCGCCGCACACTAGCCTTGGCGCGGCGCTCTTCAATGGTCTGCAACAGCTTCGCGTACTCGGGGTTGCTCCGGTCGAGCGAGAAGGCCGGCGTCGCGGCCTTACCCGTAGCGGGATCGAAGGCTTTGGCGAAGCGGGGGTCGGCCTTGGCAGCGGCGAGGGCCACGTTCCCTTTTCCTTTTCCTTTTCCGTCGTTCTCCGCGCCATCCACGGGGCCTACGTCGTCGCCGTCGGCGGGACGCTTGAAACGGCTAATCCGCTCGCCCCAGCGCGCGTCCATCTTCTTCTTTGCGTTCTCCGCGAGGTAGCGGTTGAAGCTGCCGGGGTCGACAACCGCCCTCAGCTCGCGGTACAGGCCATTCTCGACAAAGGCGCCGTGCATGACGGGCCGCACTTTCCCCTCCGCCATGTCCTGCGCCGAGATCCCCAGTGAGTCCATCTCCTCCTTTGCGATGAAGGTGAAGTCGTCGTACACCGTCGTGGACTCCTTCTCCTCCAGCTCCTCCGTCATGTTCTCCAGGAAGGAGGCCCAGCGCGGGGCGACGCCGAGCTGGGGAATGAAGTGCACCTGCACCCGCGGCACATCGCAGCAGATCGCCAGCACGCCGCTGTCATCGCAGTCGTACGGCGCGACAAGGTTGTGTTGGCTGCGCAACAGGCAGAAGTCGGTGATGTCGGCGGGGGCCTCGATGCTGGTGAAGTTGCTCCCGTCCGACTTGTGCCACACCTTGACGGAGCGGGTGTCCGCGGAAAGGATGTAGCTGGCCTCACCCGTGGAGGTGCTCTTCCCGTGGAAGAAGTACGTCTTCACGATGGGGAGGCTGTTCATGTGGTCCTTCACCAGCAGCGGCTTCTGCAGACGCACGTCGTAGAGCAACACCTCGCCATTCTCCGTGCCACACGCAAAGAGCATGCCGCCGGCTTCCTCCACCGAGACGTGCCGCAGCTCTCCCCCGCCGTGGATGCCGGAGAGACTGCTCGCGCCGGTGATGTCCAGCCGTGAGGCGGCCGTCGGTGCGCGCGCGTCCCAGGCCTCGAGAAAGCCATCGCAGCCCCCCGCGAGGACCAGGCCGGTTACCGGGCCTTGCTTGAACAGGTCAACAGAGTTCACGCCACCGTCGTGGCACTGCGTCTTGTAGCTCTCCACAAAGGCGCCTGTCTCCAAGTTAATGCGAAACACCTCTGGCGACACCCCGCTGGACAGCAGCTCTGCGTGGAACGGGTCGAAGCTGAGGCTACGCTGCAGGTGCGGCACGCGGACCCGGTCGACGATCGCGGCGGAGTGGTGGATCGTGATTTGCCGCCCCTCTCCACGCAGGGCGAACTTGCGGTAGTCAGGCGACAAGCACACCCCGGAGAGAATGTTCATATCCGCGTTGAAGCTGTACTTCATGCTTAGCTCATTCACGTCAAAGCACTTGAGACGGTACGGGTAGTCGCCAGCGGCGAAGAGGTTCGTGCCATTCGGACAGCGGAAGACACAGCGCGCGCAGTGGGGGAACTCGAGATCGTGCAGCAGCTCGATGCGGTTCTCCGTCCCCGCCAGCGCCTTCCGGTTCTTGCGGCGCTCGCTGAGCCACTCCGGCAGCGACTTGCCAGCCGTTAGGTTGTAGGTCTTGACCTTGTTGTGCAGAGAAACCTGCATTGTCTTTGTGTGTGAATGAGTGAGTGAGTGTACAATGGTGGCGGTAGTGATGATGATTGGATATTCCCCTCCCACCGTTACGAAAGCGGAAAGGGAAGAGAAAGAGAGAGAGAGAAAAGGGCCAAGCCACAATCTAGTATCTTACGCCATTTCCAAGCATGACACAGTGGGTGAGGTGAGGTGGTGGGTGAGGGTGGGGAGGCCATGGTGTATTTGCGATGCTGACATGTGCCAGTGATTTCGTGTCCTTGTCTGCGCCACCTGCTGACAGGAGAAGAAAGGGGGAAGAGAAATCTCCCCCTTCTGCTTCGCTGCGCTGTGCTGCACACCGTACGTCTCACCTTGCAGCTCTCTCTCCGTTACTCTTGTAGCTGAGGAGCTGCGTTGGATATGGCACGTTAGAAGTGAGAAAACAGACACACAAACACACACACGCACACGGGACGACATGATACATATGCTTCGAGCAAGCTGCCTTACCATATCACAATAGAGTTACATCCGCTCCCGGGATATCCCACCAGTCGAGATCCCTGGCCGACACACACTAAGTACCGACCGAACAGGGGAGCTCTGCAATACTGGGGGAGGGGAGGGATTGGGGGGGGGGGGGGGGGGGGGGTTGGGGGGGGGGGGGGGAGGGG
>JASAOB010002810.1:15676-68658 GCA_030849825.1 Herpetomonas tarakana
GGCGCGCCGCCCCGCCCGCGCCCCGCCGGCCCCCCCGCCCCGGTGATGGCGGGTCGATGACCGTCGCCATCTCACAAGTTAGTTACTCGCTTGGCGTTGCTGGCCAGCCAGGCATCGAAGCACAGGTACCCTCCTCCCCCGCGTGGGACGAGGAGAGAGAGAGGAGAACGGCAAACACAAAGTAGGGCGAGTTGCCCAAAACTCCGCGTGAAGGCCGAACTCCCAATGAGATAGGGAGCACCACCCCTCATCCTTCTCACAACATCTTCATTCCTACTGCGCGCGTTTCTGTTCGTTTCGCTCGCTTAGGAGACGTTGTACTTGGACAGGTGTATGTGTGTGTGTGTGAGCGTGTGAGCGTACATGCACACATTGTCCAGAAGGAGGGAGGGGGGGGGGGAGGGAAGGTGGAAGAAGGTAAGGAGGCAGAAGGAAAGAAGGCTGGGTGGATGCGGTGCGTGTGCTTTCCCTAGGTAATGCGATCACGTAGGAAAGGTGCAGCACAGAAAAGAGTGAGTGAGGAGGGGAGGCTTCGTCCACACAGAGTCCTCTCAACTGACTATTCGTGCGTCAGGTGCTGAAACAAGATAAACGGTGAGGAGAAGAAGGGGCTATGTGAGAACATAGCGATATAAATAGCAACGAGAAAAAATGGCGATTCCTCAAAAGGGCAAGTGCTATGACAAGAAAGAGGGAGGGAGGGGGAGAGAAGATATATAGACACTGCAAGGCAAAAAAGAGAGGAAGGGTGAGGGGGTGAGTAGAGTAAACATATGTAGAAGAGGAGATTGTCCATCTGGGCTATTTCAACTTTTGAGAGGAGGGGAAGGGGGAGGGGGGGGGGTAGAGAGAGAGTGGCCCACGTTCTCTCCACGCGTTGCCCCTCCCCTTGGTCATCTGGATGCATCCGTTTGTGGAAACGTGTAGACATCCCCGCGTATAATGTTCTGCCCTCCTGGCCCACCCTTTCATCCCTCATGGCTGGGACGGTGTGCCCAGGAGATGAGGGCTACTTTGACGCGTCCGCCGGCTCCATCTCTGTCCTCCGCACGGAGGTGGGAGCGGAAACGACGGAGGTTTTCTCCTCGTCAGCCTCCTCCTTCTTGTCCTCGCTGCCACAGCCGAACCAGCCGAGGAGCTGGGTCATGGGGATAATCGGAAGGATGGTCCGATCCCACACCTCGTTGACTACCTCGGCGAGCCCGGTGTAGAGCGCAACGGATCCGCAGACGATGCCAACGTAGGCAGCCGCGTTCAGGCTCTGCTTGGCGCGTTTCTCGCTCTCTACCATGTTGGCGATGGCCAGCAGCAGGAACAGAAGAAACACGGTGAGGAAGACGAGGAAGATGGCCACGTTCATGCGCAGGGTGCAGCAGAGCATCATAAAGGAGAAGAAGGACCACAGCATCATGTAGCAGCCCACAAAGTACTCGGACGAGGCCACAATCTCCGACGGGGTGCCAAAGGACTGGTTGGGCAGCATCCACACACACACCAGCGACAGCCAGAAGGAGCCGTAGCCCACGAACGCGACGTAGCCAAACGTGTTGGCGCGGCAGAACTCGAGGAGCCCGGCCGCGAGCTGGGCAAGGCCACCGAAGCAGATGCCCAACGCCGGGATCGCGGAGTAGAGAGAGAAGTAGCCCGTGTTGTGCAGGTTGAGCAGGATGGTTGTCATGCCGAACCCGAGAAGGCCGATGGGACCACCATTCGCCAGCTTCCACTTCATGCGGCGGGCCTGCGCTAGTCGGCTCTCCTCGGCTACCAACCTGGCGGTGAGCAGGATGTGGTTGAGCTTGACCTGGCGTCGGCGCAGACGACGGTAGCCGCGATCCTCCTCCTCGCGATTGTAGCGCTTGTTGAAGTCGTCCAGGTCGTCCTGCGTCCGCACGACGGCAGGGGCGTTGCGGCGAGACTCACGCTTCTGCTCCACATCAATCGGCTCATGCGAGGAGCTCGAGGAGTATGCCGGCATGTGGGACCTCTCTCTCCGGTGGATGGTAAGCTGTTGGCAGTACAATAGTTCCCCCCGTTCCTTCGGTATAGGATGTATGTCCGCTCGTGGATCCTCTGGTGCCAACGTTTGCCGTGCAGGTGGGTGGCGGAGAGTTGCGGGGCTGTGTTGATGTGTGGAGTAGAGGAAGCGAGGAGGGAGGTGGTTTGTTGGGTGCTACGCCAGGAGGAGCTAAGCCAGTAGTGTTTGTGGATATGTTGGAAGAGGGATGAGCCACTGTAGGAGACGGGAGAGTGTGTGAGAGTGGTAATGAGGGAGATGGACCAGGCCAGATCAGCCCACTGCTTCACAAGACGTGCGGCACATTGCATAGATGGCCTCCCTCGATGGACATGTCCAGTCGACTGCCTTCTTTCTCTCTCTCTTTCGCTCTTTTCTTTCCGTTGCCCATGTCATGTGCGTGGCTACGCTGACTGGTTTGCGTTGAGGAGGAGGGAAGGTGAAGGGTAGGAGGTTTTAAAGGAGGAAGACATGTTAGGTGGAGGAGGCGAGTGCTTCGCTTAGGGGTCTGAAACACTAGGAGAAGAAAAGAAGGGCACGTTATGTAGGAAGGGGGCTGAGAGGCGGGGAGGGGAGGGGGGAAGGGAATCAAAAGCGAGCGTAATAGTTCTACAACAGTGGCGTTGACGACCGATTCCCAATGGCGGGGAGCGAGTGCGCCTCAAGGCGAACCGCAGACCCTTGGGGAATGATGATGATGATGATGATCAGGTGACAAGGTGCTAATCTCACAGTATGGTTGAAGATACGAGAAGGAGAGAGAGCAGAAAGAGAGAGTGGGGAAGGTGAAGAGGACGGAGCGACTGACAAGTCATACCGGGAAAGCAAGAACTAGAAAGGGGGAGGGGGGGGGGTAGGGTAGGGAGTGCGACGAGTCTGTCGCCCTGACTCGTACAACTACTCCCCCCTACACACCAAGGAACGTTAGTAGGAAGACTTTCAGGGGAAAGAATATCGAATTTCGTTCTCTCTGCCATCACACTTAGCTCATCAGGAGCTCTTCGATGAGGGCGACGTGCACCCGCGTGCCGGTCTCAAAGCCCTTCTCGTCTGGGTTGTACTTGGCGTTGTGGCAGCCGTAGATGCAGCCATCGACCGCGTTCGGCTTCTTTACACCAACGGAGCCGTAGGTGCCGGGCACAACCTTCTGGAACTCGGAGAAGTCCTCCGCACCGTATGTGGCCCTCTCTTTCCTGCTGAAGGAACCCTCGGGCAGCTTCTCCTTGCACACCTTCTCAAAGATGGCGAAGGTCATGTCGTCGTTGAACATGCTGAAGACAGGGGTGGGCCAGTCGATCGTGTAGGTGGCTCCGTAGCGTGCCGTCACACTCTTCACGACTTCCTCCAGCATGGCTGGAGCACTCTCTTCAGTCTCCTTGTTCAAGCAGCGAATGGTGCCACGAATCATCGCCGTGTCCGGGATGACGTTGAAGCTGCCGGTGCCGGCCTCGAAGGACGTGACGCTGATGACGGGTGCCTTGGACGACTCGAAGCGGCGCGACACCATGGACTGGATGCCTGACACCACCTCCGCACCCATCACAATAGGATCCTTGCACAGGTGCGGCGTGGAGGCGTGGCCGCCGCAGCCGTGGATCGTGATGTCGTAATCCAGGACAGCCCCCGAGGCAATCCCTGGGATGGAGGTGACGTGTCCGACCTCCGTGTCGGGGTCGTTGTGCAGGCCAAAGATCATGTCGACACCCTTCATTGCACCGGCATCCACCATCTGCTTAGCACCGCTCGGGCTCACCTCTTCGGCGTGCTGAAAGACGAAGCGCACCGTGCCTTTGATCTTGTTCTGGACCTCGCACAGCACCTTGACGGCGCCAAGCAGCATGGCGGCGTGCGTGTCGTGACCGCACGCATGCATGACGCCGGGGCGTGTCGATGCGAACTCCACCCCGCTCTCCTCCTGCACGGGCAGTGCGTCAATGTCGGCGCGGAGGGCGATGGTCTTTCCCTCGCCCGCACCACCCTTGAGGTCGGCCACGAGGCTGGTGGGTGTGGGCTCCCACATGTCCAACTTGGCTGGCATCTTCTCGAGCACTGACTTGATGTAGGCGACGGTGGGCTCCTCCTGGTGGCCAATGTACGGGTTGGCGTGGATGTGGCGGCGCCAGGCGATGACGTCCGGCTGCACCGCCTTCACCTGGTTGTCCAGTGTTGCCTTCAGGGACATTGGCTTTCCGGTTGACAAGACTTGTTTGCGGAAAGCGAGAGGGAGAGGGGGAGAGCGCTTAAAAGGTAATCGAGCTGGTGGTGGTGGTGGTGGTGGTGGTGAGGCTGACAGTGAAATCTGAAGGAGGAGTGTTGCAAACGTTGGTGGTGGTGACGAGAGACGGGGGGAGGTGGAGGGAGTGGAGTGGATGGGCTGAGAGGAGACACAGGCAACAAACACACTCACACACATGTGTTGGGGAACAAAGTGGAGCCGTGACGTGCAATACACTCACGATACATATCCCCTTCCCAGAGGGTAGGACACTGCGTTCTGTCGCATGTGGGACAAGGTAAGGCATACATGTGTGCCCCCACAAGAGGAACAGAGAGAGAGAGAGAGAGATAGATGATGGCGTTGGCCGGAACATTACATCTGCAGTGGCAATGTAACAAAATAGAAACAAGTGCAGAGAGTGTGTGAGAGGGACGAGAAGCAGTCGTCCCTCGCTAGATGGCGTCAGTGTCGGCGGCGGTTGGCTTGCGCGGTACGCCTTCTTGCCCTGCGTAGATGAAGCCTCGCATCGGGTAGGCCTTCTTGACACCGTAGTTGGGGCCCAGAATGAGCGTCGAGGCATCGGCAGCGTCAGCACCGACCCTCTCCTCTTCCTTCCCCGCTGCTGCTGCTGCTGCGGCTGTGCTCTCCCCGGCAGGCGCGAACACAAGGTTGTCCACGCAGGCACCGTCGCGCACCTGGCCCTGCAGCCTGACGCCGCCCGTGAAGGCGCACTGACGCACGTTGGGGTGCTGGGCGAACACGGGTTGCCGTGGCACGCCCTCGTCCTCCTCCTCGTCTTCGTCGTCATCCTTGTCGTCCAGCTCCTCGCCAAGGGCGGCTTGCTTGGCGGGGGTATCCGGGAGGCCGTGCTCCCGACGGAACGCGGCCTCGGCCTCGGCCACCTGCGCTTCAGTCGGCCCCACCACGAG
The DNA here is from genome assembly GCA_030849825.1 of Herpetomonas tarakana. NCBI lineage: Eukaryota > Euglenozoa > Kinetoplastea > Trypanosomatida > Trypanosomatidae > Herpetomonas > Herpetomonas tarakana. The sequence continues at coordinate 20,838 of JASAOB010002810.1, forward strand.
CAGGCACTCTCGGCCGCACGCGCGCACCGTGGTCTGTGCCAGCTTGGCGGACCCCGCAAGACCGTAGAGGTAGATACCAACTTCCTCCACACAGCGGACATCGCTGGCCACGCACCGGGCACCCTCGCAGGAGTCGTGGAACAGCAGACCAAGCCGTGTGTTGCTAATCATGCAGTCCGTGAGCGCCACATCGGCATCGTCGCAGAGGACACCAACCTCACAGGCCGACTCTCCAGGCGTGGGAACCACGAAACGGGTCGTGCCGCTGCCACCCTGCAGGGCATTCAGCATCTGGTGAGGCGCCGATCCGCTCGTGGCGGCTGCTGCTGTCATTTCGTTCCACCGACGCTGCAGGACTTTGGCTTCGAGCACGGCGAGCGCGGACTGTGCGTGGCGCTCGGCCCGACGCTGCGCGGCGTGGCTGGTCGTGGACTGCGTGCGACTCGGGCCGTCGATAAGGCAGGAGGAGAGCTGCGCCGCGCTCCGTGGGTACGCGTAGACGGCGTGCTTCTCCCCGCCGTACACAACGCAGCGACTGACGCGTGCCTCCGAAAGCGGATGAATCAGGAGCGTTGTGCGATGGCGTGGAATGACCTCCCCTGTGATCGCGCTCGTCGAGAGCAGCGAAGGCACGCCAAGAACACAGTGCTCCATCAGGCTGCTCGTCAGCGGCTCGAGCGTCGCGCCGGCGGGGAAGCAGAGGCCCCGAATGATAATGGCTGGTTTCGGTTCCTTTGTGCCGCCGTTGTCATCCCCATCGCTTCCCCGCTCGTCCCCATTGTCCTCGCCACTGCCCTCGTCTTCTCCCCCGTCCTCGTCCGCCTCATCCTCATCGGCTTCCTGACGGTACACCTTCAGCGGGTGCGCCACGGCACCCCCCTTGGCCGCCACGGCGTCGGCGGTACGGAGGATCAGACGGGAGGAGATGATCGGGCAGCTCGCGGGGTCCATAACTGTCGGGGTCACGACACTGCCGAAGATGGACGATCCCATTGTCGTAGTCGCCGTTGCCGTTGCCGTTGCCGAGGCACCCGCTGCCTCTGCGGCACCAGCGGCCGCGTGGTAGTAGGTGAACCACGGACCTACTCGACGACCCACAGGTGGGGGCTTCAGCAGCAGCAGTGCACGCAGCGCTTGTTGGCTCGCCGCATCGGCTTTACCGACGGGAGACGGGCCGCCGTTCACGGGGGAGGCAGAGGCCGTGGCGAACGGATCTGTGGCACGCGCGAAGGGAACGCTCTCGATGGTCAGTCCCTTCAGCCTCGCCTCGTCCAACACCACCACATCCCTCTCCGATCCGACAGCAGAGCGGTCCGCCTCGTTGGGTGCCAGCGCGAGTGCTGCCTCGGTGTAGGTGCCGGGGAACACGAGGACGCGATCCTGCGTGTACCGCGTCTTGGCCACCGCCTGCGACAGCGTCCGGCACGCGCTGAAGCCCCCCACAAACCAAGTACTGGGGCCGTCCTCGAGCGCATCGATCTCGTCCAGCGCCGTCAGCGCGTCCCATTCCTCCGGTCGCTCGTCGTCCTCCTCGTCCTCCTCCTCACCTTCTTCCGCTTCTTCCTCCTCCTCGTAGTCCTGGGGGTTCTTTGGGTCCTCTGCAGGCATTCTCCAAGAAGGAGCTGCCTTGGAAGGGGAGAAAGGGTGGGATGGCCACGCGGCCTCCTGAGGTATGTACAGCACACGGGGGGGGGGGGGGGGGGTGTCGCAGCGAGAGAGGGAGAGAGGATTTCTGACTTCGCTATGTGTGTGGCTTCTTGAGAGAGAGAGCTTTCTTTTCTCACATTGACAAGAGGGGAGCAGAGAAGGGGGTGGAGGAGGAGAGTTGTCGTTGTTGTAGGTGCTGCTGCTGCTGCTCAGCGTGCATAACCTCCCTCCCTCCCCTCTTCTCTCACCCTTTTGAGTGTGAAGGAGGAAGGGCAGAGCAGACTGCCGCGTGACTTTGGTGTACTTTCGTGGGAAGAGCAAGTAGTTCAGACCAGAGCACACACACATATGTGTTGCCCCGCGGCGCGGAACACAGCACGCATCATTCGCTTCCCTCGCTACTGACCCAGACGCCCCATCTTGCGGTCCAGCGACTCCAGCTGTCTCTGCAAGTCGCTGTTCTCGCGATTGGCAGCGGCCAGCTCTTGCGTCGCGGCGTCGCAGGCAGCCTTGGTCTCCTTGCACACCCGCAGCAGCTCCAACCGCCGTCGCTCAGCGCCTGCCGAGCTCTCCCTGCCGCCGGAGAAGCCATCCTCCCCACCGTCACTCGCGCCGGTGTAGCCCGTCATCATGTCGCACCGCTTCTTCATGTCCTTCACAGACTTCTCCACCTCGACACAGTCCTGCTCCAGCTGCTTGGCACTGTTGTGAAGGTGCCGCTGTCGCTCACCAAGAGTGAGCTGCCGCTGCTTCATCTGGTGGGAGGATCGCTGGAGGAAGTCGCGGTAGGCCTCCGTGAGTGGTATTTGACGGGTGCTGACCAGCTGAATGTCTTCTTCCTGAGCGCCGTCGCCATTGTCATTGCCCACCTCATCCTCGCCGCACTCGCTGCCGGAGACAGCCACGTCCGCGACCACCCCTGCTTGGCTGCTGTGGCTGCTGTGGTTGTCGACAGCAACGAAGCTACCACCGCTGGTGCTGCTGGCCTCCTCTCCCTTGCCATTGGTCTGGGCCTCTGTCCGCTCTCTCTTGTTCTCGCCGCTGCGGGGACGCAGAAGCAGCCGTCGCCGTGCCGGCGCACACACAGCCCTTTGCTCGTCCCTCTCTGCCTCACTGTCGCCCTGCGTGAGGCCGCCATCTGGGGGGCTGGCCGCGATGGCCCCCGCCAGCCGAGGTGGCCGCGTGTGCGGACGAAACAGAGTGACCTCCGACCTGGCGTGCTTGATTTCCAAGCGGCACACCGGGCAGACGGGCTGGGTCGTCTTCCCACGCTGGTGCTTCAGCATCTGCCGCAGGCATGTCGCGTGGAGGAAGTGGCCACACGAGAGCACGACAATGTCGTCGTCGCGAGCCCCGAGCTCTGGCATCGGCGAGGACGAGGACTCTGCCGCTGCCGCTGCGGCGAGGGCTTCCTGCATCGGCGGGTGCTCGCCAAACATGGCCCGCAGCACCTCCTCTGTGAGTGCGTCCGGGGAGAGAAGGCCATTGGGGATCCCGGAGAGGTCCAAACAGCGCGCCGGTGCGGGGAGGGCACCACCGCCACGCACACTGCTCTCTCCTCCTGCGAGGGTGGCACAGGCACCACTCGAGGCGACAGCCGGCTGCTTCTGCGGGGAAGGGCCGGTGGAGCGGGTGAACTCGAGCGGCTGGAGGCAGATGGGGCAGTCTGCCGACGCCAGGGCCTCGAACAGGAGCATTGGAGAAGGAGAGGGAGGGTGTTCCGAAGCAAAGGGTCACAGCAAAAGAGAGAGAATGGGGAATGTAGAATCCCGATGAAGGAGGCAGTGGCCGACAGTGTTTCTGTGTGTAGGAACTGAGTCGGAGTGATGGAGAGGAGGAAGACGATGATGAGGCAGTGAGATGTGTGAGCGCCGTCATCCCTCCGTTCCCCCGGTGTGAACTTATGGAGACATAAGGAGAAGGGCGGGCCGCTGTGTTGTGGTTCTCGTGCGACTCGCTTTCTCGACGAAAAGAGTTGTGGGAGAGGAGAGCGTGGCTCACGCCATCGCCCAATCGGGCAGTGGGGCGGTGAAGACAACCTGTCCATTCTGCATGAAGGAGAACGCTGTGGGAGGAGCAGTGATCGGCCTTTTCACATTCCCAGCGCCGTGCTGTGCTGCTGCCTCGTGCGGAAGGAGAGAGGAGGGATCCAGCTCGTAGCGCCAGGCGTGGAGGGAGATGTGCTGCCCCGCGCCGGTCTCATCCAGGTTGGCGATGGTCAAGCGGCCAGCGCACTCGTAGCAGAGCGGCTCGGCAGTGGATGGCCCAGCATCACGGGGCACGCCGTGGGTGTAGCAGGCGGGGATGGGGTACAGCGCCAGATAGGCCCGTGGCAGCACACTCGCATCGAAATAGATTCCTCGTTCCTGCTTCTGCATCTGCTGCTCGTGCTGCTGCTGCTGTTGTTGTTGAGGAGCAGATGATTCCTGTGGGTCGTCGCCATGCTGTGGTGCTGGGTAGCCGTAGGTGAAGTCGTCGAGAATGGGAAAGCCCCAGTTACTGAGATGCACTCGGATTTGATGAAGGCGGCCGGTGAAGGGGATGCACTGGAGAACGGTGCAGTCGCCCGCCGTCGTCTCGTCCGCTACGATGGCAAGAGGCTGAAACACCGTGACGGCCGAGCTCGCCGCCGCCGCGGCAGCCTTCCCTCTCTGCTGGGGGCCACCCGCCTTTGACGCAGCCACGGTGGTGGTGGTGGTGTGTGACGGAGCGGGCTGCTCTCCGCCTCCCTCCTCCCCTTCCCCTCTGATATCATCTGTTTTCCCGCCTTCCCTGCCGTCATGGGACTGCTTTGCGTGCACAATAGGCGTGGTAATGAGGATCCCCGTCTTGTGCAACGGCAGTGGCACCAACCTTCTACCTCCCTCGAAGTCTGGCGAACATGTCGGCGTTGTCGTCTCGGCCGATGCTGATGCTGCCGAGTACCCATTAATGCTGTCCATCACCGACTCCGGGAGGTTTTGTACTGTGGTTTCTGCCTCGTCTGTCAGAGCACGTTGCAGGGGTGAGGATGAGGGGAGGGAGATGCTCGACGACGAGGGGAAGCGGCCTCGAACCTTTGCGAGGTACCGCTTCCTCAGCCCGTAGTTCGCCGTCAGTAACCGATACAGCGAGGATGTCGGAGAGAGTGAGCGGCCGCTTTCGATTTCCGTGCCTGTACCCGTTCCCTCCTCGTGTTCGCCCAAGGCACGCGCCGCCGCGCCGTCCATCGCGTTCGACTTGTGCATGAGCGCCGCGCTCACCCGCCGTGTCGCTTCTCGACTCACCCCAAGCAGCAGGACGCCGGATGTCACCCTGTCCAGTCGGTAGCACGGCCTCAGTGCCTTGTCCAGTGAGACGGTCTCGTCAACATGGTCGTCGCCGCCGTTGCATCGGGCTGCGTCACTTGGTTTGTAGTACGCGTACAGCTCTTCCTTCTCCGCTTTGGTGAGAAGTCGTGAACTGACGAGAGCCTGCATGAGCGGATCCTCTCCCCATAGCCAGGCCTCGATTCGCCTCGGGGCGAGCACGTACTCCACCATGGCAAGCAGGGAGTTGTACTGGAACCTGCCCGTCGCGTGGGTTGGCACGCCTGTCGGCTTCAGAACGGACAGCAGCCCACACATGGCGATGCGCACACTCAACAGGTAGATCGGTTCAACACCGCTACCGCCCACGGCGACTGGGATTTCGTGGCGGTGGATGGTGTGCACCACGACGTCCCCATTCCCCAACACAACATTGCGCTCTTCCTCCACCGTTGCCCGCGCGGCGGCTTCCTCCGCTTTCGCTCCGTGAGGCAGCGATGGTGCTGAGCGCAGGAGCGCGGGCGGGGCGTCCTCACCCAGGCCTCGCTTCAAGCTTCGCCGCGACACATCGGTCGTTCGTTTGTGCGTTCGCGCCTCCGCATCGGCATGGGAGCCACCCTCATCCTCGCGCTGCTGCTGCTGCCACCGTTGGCGTCGTTGCTCCGCTTGGATCTCGCTCTTGGGCACGCAGCGAAGCCGGCCGGCGCGCAGGCAGGCCTCATAGTATGCCCTGGAATGGTGTGCGAGCTCCGTCGCGTACACGTCCAGGAGCCTCCTGCCCAGCCAGCGCTCCTTGGCAAAGACCTTGAAGGTGTACTCGTGGGGAATGACATGTCGCCGCGCCGGCCGCACCTTTTCACCCTCCCTGTTGCCGCTGGTATGGGTGGCGGTGAACCAGGGGAAGCCTGGGATGTGGGGAGTCCCGTAGAGCTCGCGCTTCGACGCTGTGCTCCACGCCTCCTCCTCCAACGCTTGGAGCTGCGCTGGCAAAGGAGGGAAAGGGGGGAGAGAGGAGGATGAAGAGGAGCTCATGTAGTGTTGCTCACCCTGCTATAATCCCTTGGGCTCTTGGTTCAGACGGTTCCTCCACATTGCACAGAGAAGGAAGGAAGGAAGGGAAGGGGGGAAGAATCGGTAGAGAGCGCAAGTGGGAAGTGAGTGCCTCGCAGAAGGCTGGAGGATCCATAGGACAGGAGAGAACCTGGCGCCTGCACGACGCTGCTCCCCCCCCCCTCCCACCCTTTCTCATTCTTCTCTGATATGGTGATTTCTGTGATATTTGTGAAGAGGAGAAGCAGCGGCTTCCGACAGTGAAGACGATATGTGTGCTTGTGGGGGGAGACTCACCTCTCTCTCTCTCTTTACCGCCAACCTCGTCGCTCCTGCATGCTCCTCTCCACAGCCGAAGGGTTGGGGATGGGTGCCGCCAGGAACCTCAGCCGCACAAGTGCCTCCATGAGCGTGTCGTAGTCGTCGTACCGATGGACAAAGGACAGTGCAAAGGCGACGTCACGCATCTCCAGAAGGAAGCGATTCAGCTCGATCTCGCCACCGCCATCTCCTCCGTGGTCATCACTCCCCGTGGGCTGCTGCTGCTGCTGTTGCGTGTCCAGCTCCTGTGCAAAGTTGAACGCGCACCAGGCGGTGTAGCGTGTCACGGAGTGCCAGAAACGCCGGTCTGCCCGGTGCCCCATCGCGGCCATCGCGGTGCACAGTTCCGACACATCCGTGAGACTGAGCTGCAGTGTTCCTCTGTTTGCATCGTTCATCGCGTCGTCCCTCCGCGAGTCACCTTCTCCTTCATCACGCGCATTCGCGGTGCGCCGCGGCCTCCCTTGATTGGACCGTTTCCGCTGGCGCTCCACCGCCTTGCGGTCCGCCAGCGATCGCAACCCGAGCCGCGCTGACCGGCCCGCCGCATCCTTCGCCGCTTTGTCGTCCGCCTCGTCGTCGTCGTCGTTGTGGGGACGGCACCGCTTCCAAAAGATCGAAAACGTCTCTCGTGACTCGCCGCTCTCTTTCTCCGGTGCTGCTACCGGTGGGGAGGCCAAACTCATTCCCATGCGCTTCTGCGCTTCTGCCGCAAGCAGCGAGAAGTGTGCGAGCACCTCCACGGGCTTGACCGCCACGGTTGCCGTCATACCGCCGAGGAGCTGCTTCATGCGTTGGCGCTCCTCAACAAGCTCTTGCGAATCCCCGCTTTCGTCCCTCAGGAAGAACGCCGGCGTGAGGGACTCGTCGTTGTCGTCGTCATCCGCAGTGGCGGCCGCGACCGTGTCCCCCTCACTGCTTTTCTTTTCGTTCCTGCGGCATCGGAGGGAGCCCAACTGAAGAGTCACCGCGTAGCTCTCCGCGCACTGCGCCAGGCAGGTGGCGAGCGTCGCCAGCGTCGGCGCAGGCAACTGCTCCACCGCAGCAAGGGTTGTGACGGCGAGGGAGTACAGCACGCTTCGTGTGCGGTGCGAGAGCCCGGCGGGATCGTCGCCCTCGCTCGTCGCCATACCCCCTTCATGCACGGCGCGCAGAACCGTCTGGATCGTTTCCACGAGAACCGTCAGCTGAAGTAGCTCTGTGTCGTGGTAGGGCTCGACAAGGTCCTTAATGCGCTCCCGGTTGCCGCGATGCAAGGCGAGTGCTCTGGCCTCCTCTGCCGCCCTGTCAACTGGAGCGACACGGCGCTCTGCCACGACGCCGTCCTCCTCACCCTCTTCTTCTGTTTGTGCTTGTTGCTCTCCAGGCACCACGGGCTGACGGACAAGGGTGAAGTAGCGAAGCCGCGTGCGCACGACGTAGACCATAACGGCTTCCATCTCCCTCACAAGCGGCATGAGCGAACTCCGTCTTGGCTCCTCCGGCGCAGATGCCTCTCCTCCTGCTTGTTGTTGTAGCCGGTGCAATGTCATCGCAAGCGCCTGCACCAGCACCGCCACCTCCGTCCCTTCGTACGGGAGACCGTCGTCTGTCTTGTCTACTCTCCCCCACCATTGCTGGACGGCATCGCTCCACGAGGCTTCCTCCAGGGGGCAGTGGGCGTCCCGCGGTCCACACACGGGGGAGGAGGGTGGCGGCAAACGATTCAGATCAAGTAGCTGCTGCCACGACGACGATGACGGCATCGTGCCACAGGATCGCTTCTGGGAAAGAGCCGGCGGCGTGTAAAGTGCGGTCGAGGTTGCCACAGCACGGTGTGTGAGCAACCTCGCCAGAGAAGCTCTTTGCCCACTGTGGTAGCTCCGCCATGAGGAGAAGAGGAAGAAGGTGCGAGGACATTGCCTGGCGACGTTCATCCTCTACTCCTGTTCTTCTATTTCATACAAGCAAAATGGAGGACGAAGAGTCGATGGAGAAGCACTCAGTGTGAAGGGGGGGGGGGGGGAGAGAGCGAGCGAGGCTTTCTTCTTCCTCCGACTCTCCCCACGGCTATGACTTCACATTATGCACTCCCCCCCCCCTGACGTCATCGATGTACATCGCCCCCCTTCTCACCTCTCATTTGCGTTCTCTTCTTTGTGAGGCATCAAGTATGTGTATGTGTGGATGTGTGGACGAAAGGGGTGAGGGGGGAAGTGGAGGGCAAACGCAGTGCAACGCGATAACCTCCGCACTGGCAGCACACACACACACACACACGCACACATTCGGGTAGAGAGGATAGAGGGAGACGTGTCTCTCCACGAGGCTTTCACAGTGAGGCCTCGTCTGGCAACAGGCCCTCGCGGAACGCGTTCCTCAGGCGATCGCCGAGCTCCGGGCACAGATCGGAGCCGTAGTGGAGCAGCAATGCTTGCAGTTGCCGGCCTTCCTCCATCGTCACGGGACGCACCACCTTCCCAGTGGTCGGGTCCACGAGGTCGTCCATCCGCTCCGTCACCACACGAATCATGGCGTCAGCCTGTCTGAAGATGGACTGCAGCGGTTTCTTCGGCACGTAGATCTTCAGCGTCACGACGATGTCAAGCACGCTGAGCACGACGCGCAGCGCGGGGAACTGCACCTCGTCGAGGCGGCTGCCCACTTGCTCCCCCATGGCCCGCAGCTTCTGCCGGGTCGGCTCCGCGTGGATGGCGTTGCGACCGCCGTCGCTGACCTTGTTGTAGCACGTGCGGATGGCAATGAGGGCGGAGTTTGCCATGTGGTGGTTCAGCTCGTCCGCGGTGCAGATACGGTCGATCAGCCGCTCGCACACGTCGAGACGCATGAGGCGGAACTTGCGGAGGATGTGCGCCAGCGTGGCACACTCCTGCGGCGTGAACTCGGGCACGTGGTTGGTCGCACGGATGGCCAGCGGCTCGAGCGCGCTGGGGGCCATGTCGTGCACAGAGTAGCACTGCAGTATGCCGAGCAGGGAGGGCAGGTCAAAGTCGTTGGCGAGGACGCTGACGCGAAGGCTCATTGCCATGAGAATCTTTCGGCGAATGTCGAGCGTCTCCCTTGGGCAGCCGCGGCGCGTCTTGAACAGCTTCGTCGTCAGGGCCTTAATGATGGGCATCTCGACACTCTCAAAGTTGCGCGACTTCCACAGCGCCGTCTCCAAGCGGTTCCACAGCTGCCGGTTGTAGAAGTTTGCGGCGACCATATAGGTGGCCACGTACAGCACGTCGTCCGGCCCCAGCAGGCCGTCGTTCTCCCTGCGCAGGAGCTCCACCGTGAGCATCCGCATCATGCCCGTGTACTGCTGTGGCTCAATCCAGTGCTTCTCCTTGAGGTTTGTGGCGTAGTAGAGCGCGCGGCGCAACTCATGCATGCCGGCCTGCTGCACCACAGGGGTCGTCCGCATCGTCTGCAGCAAGATCGCCGTCTCGCCAGTTGCCATTTCCTTGAGTTCCTCGACCATTTCATCGATGCCCTCCGCGGTGAGAATGTCGGCACCGGTGCCAAGCGCTTCCTGCGCCTTCTTCTGCAAGAGAAGTTCGTCCGTTTTGGATAGGGACTCTGCAATGACGTCGCAGTGGTTGGAGATGGCTGTCGTGGGGACGACAAGCCCGGCACCGCCTTGGCCGGAGCCGGGTGTGTACATGACGGCAATGCCCCCGCTCCCCGCTGTTGGCTGCTGCTGCTGCAAGGGTGACATCATTCCCGACGTACTTGTGGTGGTGAGGCCGGTACTTCCGGGCGGGTACTGCTGCTGCTGTTGCTGTGGTTGTTGCGGTCCATATTGCTTGCACGGAAGGGTTCTGTGATAGACTGTTCGACGTGTAGTGTGCATGGTGGACGGGGCCAGCCATGTGGCGGCGGCGCCAGCGAGGATGACGGGCTTCACGCCCCGCATGCCGATCTTACGCCTGATCTCCCTTCCTTTCTCCCTTGAGGTAAAAGAATGAGCGTCACCACAAGAACAAGCACCTCAGACAGATAACAAAAGGTTCGCGGGAATGAGTTGCCTCTTCCTTTTGTTTTTCCCTCAGATAGCTGGGCAAGAGGAGAGAGTCGATGGAGTGAGCAGAGAGGGAGAGCGAGAGAGGCCCTGTGTCGCTTACGAAGGAAACCTCGCAGTCCTTCCCTTCCGTCATTTTGCCAACCTCTCTCTACTCCCCCAAGCTCCCGATGATCACCGCGCATGCCCCCTTCCTCTGAGGCGTTTATCCATTCCCTTCACTGGTTGCTGTTGTAAGTGTATCGTAGAAAGCTCGTGGAGCGGCGCTTCTCTGTGGAGTTGGGTTACATGTGTGCGTGTATATATGTGTGCCAGAGTGGGTATTGCAGACATGTCGCGTAGAGAGAGAAGGGGGGGGAGTGCGTGTATGTTCATTGACGTATTGTGGCATCCGCCCAGCATAGTGATAGTAGTGATGATGAAGAGAGGAGAGAGGGATGGGGTGTTGTTCGAGTATGGAAAGGAGGAAGCAAAGTAACCGAAAACGGGGAGAGACAGTGATGTGTATGTGTGATTTCCAAGGAGAAGGGGAGAAGGGGAGGGGAGGGGAAAGGAGGAAAGCTAAAGGGCACACACGCACACCCGGGCGTAGACATATTGCAAGAGAGAGAGAAAGAGAAGGAACATTTCCGATAGTTCAATAGATGAAACACGAAGAAGCAAATTAGGATCACTGCTGCAACTACTAGGAACGCAAAGGTGCTTGACGGAGGACGAGGAGGAGGGGGGGGGGGGACTGATGCTTGGTGACAGTGGAGGGGAAACTCCCTCCCCCCCCCTCGCAGCTCTCCCATTCCTACCACTTTGCATCAGCAGCGCTGGGGCGGGTCGCGTCGCCGTTGGTGCTGCCGCTGCTCTGTGGCCTCTCCTTGCGCTGGGCGGCCGCGGAGACAGAGGCCCCAGCCTTGCGTGCGGGCACGAGGAATGCGGAGTCGAAGGCATCCCTGCTTAGCTGCCAGGTTTGCCGTGGAGAGAGGGTGGTGAGAGTCGGCTCCACCACTATGCTGTCCATCATTCCGCTGTCCCACGTCGCTATCCCTGCTGAGAAAGGCCGGCGAGCTGCCGACGAGGAGGAGGAGGAGGGGGGAGCAGCGGCGATACGTCTGGCAGTGGCGGTTTGTGACCTGCGCTGTTGAAGCCATTCCTTTGGGCCCATAACGGCTGCAGAGTTCATCCTTCTGTCCTCCTCCACCACGTGGTCGGCGCTGACTGCGTGGCCCATGCTTCGAGCGTCCATAAACTGCTGGGAGGTCCTCGGCTGTTCGCGCCTGGGGGCTGGCGGGAAGGCCGGGGCAACGGGGGCGAGGTCGTCGTCCAGCGGGGGATGGGGCCACCTCCTCTCGACAGCCTCCTCCTCCACAGCCTCATCGCGCATCTGTCGCTGCACCTCTCGCTCTGTCTCGGCAGGATCCTGCGCCGCGGAGTGTTGCTGCTGCCCAGACCGCTTTCGCTCCTCGTCGCCTCCCTCTGCCGCGCGCTCCACCACCGCCGGTGTCGCCGTCGTCGTCTTCACCACAGTGACCTTCAGCGTTACTACGGTGGTCTTGACCGCAGCGATAGTGCCGTCCGAGGGCTCAGGGGGATGATGGGCCTCTTTGCTCGATGGCGCTGTAGTAGCAGCGATGAGGCCATCCTTGCCTTCCTTTGGAGGCGATCTCTCCCCGTGGTAAAGTAGGCACAGCTTCACCTTCCGCACCGTTTCGTGGCGCTTCCCTGCCGGCTTCCGTGGTGATTGCGATGCTGTCGCTGGCGCTGCCGCCGCCTCAATCGCGAGCAACGGTGCGTGGGTCAGCTCCCTGGGATGGATGTCCGTCACCTCGCTGCTGTAGATCCAGCGGCGTCTCCGTGGCCGCCCGGTGGTTGTCAGGGTGGATGTGGTAAGGGTTGGCGGGGTGGCGGGGAGGGGTGCGGCGGGGCGTGTCGGTGCGATCGGCATGCAAGACGCCGTGTTGGACAGTGACGGCGGCAAGGCCTCGCCAGCGTCGTCGTTCCGCCGCTCCTGAGGCTTCTCCCTTTCGATTTCTGCGGGGGAGGAGAGAGAGTCCACCTCGCCATCCGCCGCGACTTTCGCAGTGGCGCTTTCCTCATCCAGGCCGGGTGGTGGAGGAGCGGGGTGTGCGTGCGGTGAAGCTGTCTCTTCTTCCTGCCTATCGGCACAGGGCCGCCACTCAAGCACCTCGCTCTCCCTTCCCTCCGCCGATAGCACAGGTGCCTCCTCCTCCTCTTCCACCTCCACTTCCCACTCCTCTTCGTGGAGAGGATGGAGAGGACGGAGACTGCGTTCCACGCCGTCCCAGTCTGTCGCTGCGTCCGTGCTCGTGTGCGGAGGTTGCCATTCATCCAGACGGACGCCAAGCACAAACGAGCTGTCGGCTTGCTGCTCCGTTGGCATGACTTCCTCTCCCCCCTCGCGAATGAACTTGTCATCGTCGACTGGTGCAGGAGCTGCGAGATCAACCGAGGCGCGGGCTTCGTAAATCGCCTCCCGAGGGATGGCGGAGTCCTGGCGAAGCGGTGAGGCGGAGTCTTCTTGGAGGTTCGCGACTTTCTCTCCATGGTGCTGGTTGTCGTCCTCGCCTTCTGCCAGGGGAACAGAGGCACGGGTTGCGCGCTTCACCACGGCGGGCAGCGCGATTTCCTCCGACGTGCTCCTCTCGTCGTCGTCCTCTGCTTGCAGGGAAACGGACAGCGGCTGCTGCTCTCTGACACTGGCGGCGGCGGACGACATGGGGAAGGAGTTCTGTCGACACAGTACGACGCCCGCCGTCGCGAGAGCGTTCTCCTTCACGGAGAAGCGGGCCGAGGCATTTTTCGGAGACAGAACGATGGAGTGCTGCGTATGGAAAGTGACCTCCATTCCCGCCATGGCGTGGGCAACGGGCAACTCGCCCCATCCATCCCGCGAAGGAGCGAGAGACGACGACAGGTGGGCAGAGTTGACGCGCGCTATCGTCGCGAAGATGGGTGGCACGTGTGCCATCGCGCTGTTCCCTCCGCCTTCTCCTCCGTCATCATCTTCCCTGAAGGAGGCCTCGGTCCCCTCCGTTACCTTGTAGGAAAGGAGGAGGCATTCTCCACACGTGCTGTCGGTGTCGTTGCCAAGGATGGCGGACAAGCAGCGGCGTACTTCCGTCGTGGATGACGTGGGGACCGCGGTGGGTGGAGCGCAAGTCTCCACCTGTGCATGGATGGTGTGCAATGACTCGGACTCCCTCTCCTGCAAGCCCACGTTCGTCAACGACGCAGCATTGCTGTTGCTGCTGGCGGAGGCGTTCTCGTTGTCGTCGCCCAGCGTGAAGGAGGCGGCCTTGACCCGCTGATGCTGAACTGCAACCCGAGGCGAGTCCTCATGCAGTTCAGCCGACCTGGATAGTACGACGGCGCTGTTGCTGCTGCTGCTGTTACCCGACACCTTTTCGCCTAGAAGTGCTTCATGCGCCATGTCCAGCATGATTGGCCTTGGCGAGCCGGGGGGCGAGGTCTGCGCCATCGCCTCCTCCTGCATGCGCATCGTGACGGTGGTGGTGGTATGCGGCGCAAGGTCCTCCTCCGAGGCCATGCTGGGCAGCACCACGGACTCTGCCTTCCCCACGCTGACGGACGCGCGGCAGTGGTGCGGGAGGTGGTCCGCCACCTCCTCGCCGCAGGCGGTGTCGAGGCAGAGGGAGGGTCTTGTGTCCCCTGGCAGCGTTTCGCCGCCAGCGGAGGGCAGCAGCGCGCTTAGCGCCTCGCCCTCCCCTCCCCTTTCCTCCTCTTCGTTCGCGGCGGGGATGGCGGCGTTGAGGTCGACGCTTGCCACAGTGGAGAGAGAGAGAAGGGGTGTGGGCACCTTCTCCTCCTTTTCCTCTTCCTCTTCCTCTGCCTCCGCTGCCTTCACACTACCCTGGGGCTGCTGCTGCGACACTTTCGCCGCTGCTAGGAAGGCCTCGTGCGCTTCCTTCCCTGCCCTTTCCACCCTCCGCGACGTCTCCAGCGGAGTAGGATGAGAGAAGATGAGCTTCACTGGCGTTCTGCCGCCACTCACGGCGTCCCACGGCACCTCCTTCTGCTGAGACGGCTGCAAGGCGAGCCACGAGCGCGGACTCAGCAGCGGACTGCTGCTGGGATCCATCGTGGCGGTGGTGGGGGTGGGTGGATGGCGTTGGCGCGGCACGCTGGGGGGTCGCCCATAGGAGGAGGAGCTGCCGCCGCCACTACTGCCCAACAACAGGTGCGCTTGCTGTTGCGGCGGGCTCTGCTCCCTCCGGCCGCTGCTTTCCAGGCTGTCGAGGTGACCTCCGCGCGAGTCTGAGTGTGCCACACGTTCGAGATCGGCTTGCAGGGTGCGAAGGAGGAGCTCGCCATCCTCCTCCTCTTCCGCCGTCTCCCCGCTGCGTGCCCCGATGGTCTCCGCAGTGTCTTTAACAACGCCTACAGACTCAGGCGGGACACCTTCGCCAGCGAGGAGCTGGCGACTGCCCTGGCTCTGCTGCCCCACAAGGACGCCGCGGTTGCGCTGCTTGCACGCATGAAAAGCCGTCGTGGCAGTGGTGGTGGTGGTGGTGGTGGCCGCCACTGCGCACTCGCTCTCATCCACCGCCACGATGCACAGCGGGACGTCAACCACGGCCTCGCCGTCTTCCCCGATCTCTGCACTGGGTGGACTGGTAATGGTCGTCGTCGTGCGAGGCGTCTGGGAGTGGTGACGGCGGGTGCGTTGGCGGCTCCTTGGGTACAGTACCTTCATCGCAAGCACCTCCGCCTCCTCTCCCGGCTCACAGCGCACCTCGCGCTCCTTTGGTGCTGCATACGCCGCTGTTGCGGTGGGCGAAGTGTTGCTGTTGCTGTTGCCGCTCCGACGAGTGAAAGCGTCGTTGGCGCTGCCACTGCCCGGCGCGCCAGCCGCCGTGGCTGTGTCCATACGACCCGTGGAGGGGAGGGGAGGCCGAGAGCTCTGCGACAATATGGGACGCACCTTATCCTCCTCCCCTCCTCCTGGGCTCCGTTGATGGGTGGTGGTGGGATCGACTGCTGCGATCGCCATGGCGGCGAGGACAGCGCCAGCCGCGCCTTCCCCACTGCCGCTGGTGGTGGAAGGTGTGGAGCTGGCTGTGAAACTGGCAGATTGCGGACGTGCGCCGAAAATGGCGTCGTGTAGCAGCGCGCGTGCGGCGGCGCTCTCTGGGCGGACCTCGTTGTCGCTTAGCGATGACGGCGGCCGCTGCTGCTGCTGAGGAGCGTTGACGAGGTCCTTTGGGCTCCCCGCTGTGGTCGCTGTGGTGGTGAGTGGGAAGTCGGCGTACCCGCGCTGGTTAGAGGACGAGAAGGACAGGGACGACCCAATCGGGTAGGGGCTGCCCTTGTCATGCGTCGGGCTCACGTCGGGCTGCATGTGCGCTGGCGCGGCGTGCTCCCCTTCTCGAGCAGTGTCACCATTGGCACTGCCTTTGTCGGTGGTGGCGGTGGTGGTGGTGGGGTATGGGAAGCTGCCGCTGCCGTTGTCCCCGGCGCTCTGAGTCCGCTTCTGCTGTCGCTGGCGGAGTTGGTGGGTGAAGACCCAGTTCACGCTGTTCAGCGAGGCCGTGCGAGAGCCGCGGCCCCGTTCCGCGCTTGGTGGTCGCACCGCTGGGTGTTGCTCCAGTCGCACCGAGCTGTGCACCGGAAGCGCCGTGCGGAGGAGCGTTTTCGAGGAGAAACTGCCGTCTTGCCGAGTGTGGGCCGTCAAGGTGTTGCCCGTCGAGGGATGAGAGGAAGCGAGGCTCGTTGGCCCTTGGTCCGCGAGGTCGCCAATCGGGAAGTCCGTATCGGGCGAAGGACACGCGGGATGGACGGTGGCGGAGTCCATGCTTTTTGCGAAGTGCGCCGCTGTGCTGCCTGTGGGAGAGGCCCAAAGGAGGGAGTGGCTTAAGCAGCAATAATGGGGGAGAGGGGGGTGGGGGAAGGGAGGAGTAATGAACTCAAGCAGAAAGGGGTTAAGAAGTGCTCCAAGGTAAGTAGAAAAAGGGTAAAGAAGGGGTGTGGGGTGTGGAGGATACACGTGGGATAGCTACCGCACAGGAAAGGGGCTATAACGAGGAACGAAGACAAGGGGGAGAGATGGAAGGTGAGGAAGAGTATATGTCAGGGGAGGAGATACCAGAAGGTTAGGAAGCAGTCTCACAAGAAGGTGAACGGGGGACGGTCCTTGTCCATGTGGCCAGTCCTTCCCCCCCCCCCCCACCACCACCACCACTATCCACGCTGTCGATGGAAAAAGACGAGATGATGACCGTTGTCGAGGCTTTGGGGATTGGAGGCTTGGGTTACATCATACGCAGAGAAGGCAGGTGAGCTACACATGGGATACAAAGAAGAGTGAGGAAGGTGGGAAGATGGGAAGGGGGAGGGGGGAGAGCGGCTACTTACCAGCGGTGGTGGTCTCGGAGGCCGACATGATGCGCTTGATCTCGCTGACAATCTGCTGATTGGACCCCTTCACGTAGTTGATCTCCGCCTCGTGCACCTTTGCCGTGGCCGCCTTCCGCTCCTCGAAGCGCTTCTTCATTCCGCCGTACTTGGCGGACAGCTCGTGCACACGGTTCTCGCACCGCCGCACCTCGCTCTCCAGCTCGCGCTTGTTGGCGAACAGGTAGGCCTTCAGGTCGCGCTCGGTGCTTTTGCGTACGGCGTACTGACACGCACTATCGAAGAGGACATCGTAGGTGCCGGTGGTCTGATCCGCGCTGTCGCACAGCTCCTGCAGCAGCTGGCCTCGCTCCGGGCAGAGAATGGTCACCTGCCGCGTGATCTCGCGCAGGCCGTCTGCGAAGATGCGCTCGCGAATGGGGCAAAGCGTTCCGCGCCGCCTGGCATGCTCCTCGACGCAGCGCCGCTCCAGGTGCTGCGCCAGGAGGATCACGTCGAGGCGGGATGTGTGATTGTGCGCCGCGACCTTGAGCCAGCGTGGGCTCGAGCCCGTGCCGGCCACCCCACCGTCCTCTTCTCTCTTCTCACCAGTCTTGCTTCGCGTAAGCGCGTTGCTGTCCCCACCTGCTGCTGCTCCCGCCACAGTGGCGGGGGGCGGCGCGGCCTCGTCGTCCTCTGCCCCTTCCCTGTCGGACAGTTCGCAGCCTTCGTCGTCCAGCCTCGTAGGGGGAAAGAGCTGATCTAGCATCAGTAGCGCAGCCAGCGTCGCGTCCTCGCCCGCCGCGGAGGTTGTGGTGGCGCCGCCAGGGCTCGCTGCTGTCGTGGCAGCGTAGATCGACGAGAGGGGGGCTGCCGGAGTTGTGGCAGCGGCGAGCGTGGAGGAGCCCAAAGGAGCTAAGCGAGCGGGCAGAGCCTGTTGCGGCTGCTGTGCTTGCCGCAGCGTCGTTGAGCCGGTGGGGAGAAACGAGACACCCTTTCTCGTGCTCGTGCCATTCGTTGTTACTGTTGCTGCTGCTGCGGCAGAGGCAGAGGCAGCAGAGGCGGCGATGGAGAGGCTGGGGTGAGTCTCTGCCATGTGATCCTGCCAGCTGACCACGCGGTACAGCACGGTGCCTCGCTCATCATAGACGTTGCTGCCGTCGGGAACAGCCGTCATTGTCCTTTCCTTACCTTGTCGGGGAGTGGAAAGGAGAGGTGGAAAAAAAAGGGGGGGAGGGGAGGAACTGGTAGGATGGAAGAAGAGTAACAAGAACAAAAGTAAGAGGAAGGCGGAAAAGGCTATCGTTAGGGGAAAGGAGGGGAGGGAGGGATTGAGGAGAAGCAGTGAGAAGGCGCGGGGTGGGGGGGGGGTGGGGGGAGCGATCCGCATTCCTCTCCCCTGGACGTACACCATCTCCCTTCTTTTTGTGTGCTATCTTCGCGTTCGTTTTTGGGGACATATAGTCGCTGGGGCAGCGACGGAGAGGGAAGGATAAGAGAGCTGAGCTGCCAGCGATCAAACAGACAGATGAGAAAGTATTTCCGTGTTGTAGGCATCCACCGCCGCACGTGCTTCGGCGTTGTAGTGCTGGACTCGCATCGCCTCCTTCAGGACGGTGTGCCGACGCTTCACCCACGCCTTGCGCTGTTCTGGTGAGGTGCCCTGCTGCGCGTCCGCGGGGGAGCGCTGCGTGAGAATCGCAAAGTAGGACGTCGCAGGCACCGTCGGCGCGGTCGGGACCGGGGACGGGTCAGCCACATCCTTACTCTGGGTGTCCCTCCCGTTCGTTGCTCCCATCGACCCTTCCTTGTGGTTGCCATCCTCGCGACTCCTTGCGCTTCGCTTCCTTCTACCTGCTGAGAAGGAGATATTGGGCAGGAGCGCGAACTCTCTCGAGGCATCCTTGCCGTACTCCTCCGTGTAGAGGGAGGGCAGCGGGGCGGGCTGCGCGTGCTGCCTCGCATCCAGTTCGTCCAGGAAGGCGTAGATCGACGGGGAGGACGACGGCGCATAGGTCGCCGTACTCTTCTTTACGTTGTAAACGTCAAGTTCACTCAGAAGACCTGCAGGGGCGGCGGCCTCCTTGCCTCGCGCCGATGGGGTGGTGGTGGTCGGGATCGGTGTCTGTACGAGAGGCTGGGCGGTGAAGTCGACGGGACGGAGCCACTCAAACGGGCTCCCTGACTGCCACGCCCACCCGCGCAGCGCGACGCCGCCCTTCTCTCCAGCGACGGCGTCGACATGCGCTGCGGTGATGCTGCCGCTGGTCGATGACGGTGCCAAGGCGGCGCCAAAGAGCTCCTCGCGAGAGAAGCTGCCCGCAGTGAGCAGCTTCTCTCGCGTAATGGAGTACACGTCTCTCCCCATGTTGGCGGCTTGACGATGGCGGCGCCGCAGCTGCATCAGCGTGTTCAGGTCCTCGTCCGTGCTGCCGACAGCCCCGTCGCCGAAGTGCTCCGCCACCGCGGAGGGAAGCAGCGGCGGCAGGGGCTCGTCCTGCGCTGCCATGGCCTCGAGTCGCGCAACAAACTCGTCTTCGCTCTCGAGGTGGAGCTGGTAAATGTTGCCGAGGCAGTCACCAGCGACCCACACAAGCTCGTTTGCGCGCTGCAACGGGTCTCGGCCACTGCTGCTGCTGCTACCGCCTCTCTCTCTGCCATGTCGGCCGTCGCGCAGCAGCGCGGGGTCCGTCTGGACCTTGTTGAGCAGTTGGTTGTGGAATGTCGCGTAGGCGCGCGACTGCGGCTGTGGCGGTGGTAAGGGCCACATGGTTCGTTCCGGGTGTTCGGGCATCTCGCCGTCTTCCTCTTCCTTGAGAGGTTTGCCATGTCCGCTCTGGCTCCCCCGCTCGGCGCCCTCGTGTCGTCGTTGCGCTACTGTCGACGCCGCCCAGGCAAAGAGGGTGGTGCGGGGGCAGGGAACGAGGACGGACAGCGCCGAGAGCGGTGCGGTGGCGTAGAAGACATTCTCCTCTCGCAGCGTCAGACGGAGAGGAGGGAGTGCCAGCGGTGGCAGTGGCGGTGATGGTGGTGACGCCGGTGCGCGGCTCGGGGACGATCGGTACGGCTCTCCTGCTGCGGTCCGCACGACAGCGCCACTGTCCCGCCCTGCTGATGCGGTGGTGGTGAGTGGCAGAGGGGAGTTCACAAGGGAGTCACTAAGGTCAAGTGTCAACACACGTACGGTGGTGTCGGCGCACCCAGCGATGACCCGCAAGGTGGGGTGCGCGTGGCCCCGGCAGCGGCACCGTCCCGTGGCGGCCGCGGAGAGGGAGAGGGCCAAGCAGCCAATGAGCGCTTTGCGGTCGTCGTTGCGGTTCGGAAGGAGGAGACTGGCGTAGACTAACTCCACCCGCACGTCCTGCCCCGCCGTGTCCTTCCTCGTGCCATCGTGCCTGTACCGGATATGGAGCACGAGGAGCCGGCCCTCACTGGTGGCAATCGCAAAGAGTCCAGAGAAGTGGATCGCGCTACTGTTGCTGCTGCCGCCTCCGCCGCTCCCATCGCCGTTGCGGTCACCTCTGTCAGTGCAACACCCGTACTTCACGAGGGGGCTGGCGCAGGTCACGACCTCGTCGGGGCCCAGCGCCAAATCGCCTGCGAGCACCCCCTCCGCCTGCTGCGCCATCCCTGAAGGAAATGTGATGGGAAGGGAGCTTGCCTCGTGGTGGTGGCCGTGCGACGCGAGGTAGAGCGTGCGCTGCCCAATGACAAGGCTGTGGTGACATCCCACGGAGAGGCTGGCGGCCGCGCTGCCACTCGTGCGGTTCGCAAGATTCACGACAAGGTCCTCCTCCTTCTCCTTGTTGTTGTTGTTGTCGCCGCTGCTGCCCATTATCTTGCCGTTGCGATGAAGGGGCGAGTCCGCGGTGAAGACGCCTCGGTCCGCCCAGTCCAGCACCAGCGCACTCCCACTGCCACTGCCACCGCCACCGCCCGACTCGTACGGCCGTTTTTCTGCCAAGCGCACGTGGCAGCAGAAGTGCAGCGGCAGTGTCGAGACGATTTCTTCCCCCGTCGTAGGGACAGGCGTCGTCGTCGTCGCCAGTGGGATTGCCTTTCCCTCCTCCTTCCTTCCCCTCCTCTTCTCCTTTCCACCTTCACGACCCGCTGCTGAGTGGTGGGCCAACGGCGTGCGAAACCACGCCAGGGACGAGCGCTCCACCGGGAAGTCCTCCGCCTCGCGCATCGCCACGGGCTGCCTAGCCAAGAGATGTGCCTCGTGCTCCACGGCGTGCGTCAACGCAGCGCTCATGCTCTGCCGGCGTCCTTGGGCAGCCGCCACGCTGCGGCGCACCGGCGTGGAGCAGCGGCTTGTGCCACCCCTTCCGCTGCTGCTGCTGCTGCTGCGGGATGCGAGTGGGCGGTCGTCTGCTGTCGATGATCCGTCCTCGTCCTCGTGGAGTGTGTTGTCCTCATGGTGTGGGTTCTTGTCGTCCCCTCTAGTGCTATGCCTTTGTGCCGCCCGCGCTTGCTCGCGCTTGTGGCGGCGGATGCCCTCGCGAAGCAGCGCGACACTCACGCTGTCGGCATACACGCAAAATCGCGCCGTGTCGCCGTTAGAGCAGAGCGCTGTAACCTGCGCGCTGGCCGGCAGGGGCATGGCTCGCCCTCGCTCCTCCGCATTCCGCGGTGGTGCTGGCCCACCCCGCGCATCGCCGGCGCGCTTCTGCCATTGCGCCTGCCTCTCTCGGAGGCGCGCCATCGTGTCCTCAAGTTCGTCGGACTGGAGCGAGACAACAGGAAAGAGGCCCTGCGAGGGCACACGAACGCGCTGGAGGAGGCGTCCTTCTCTCTGGTTCAGCCCTGGGGTGGAGGCCCACACGTACACGTGGCCAAAGGCGACGCCGGCGACGATGCGGGTGTCGTGAAGGGCGAAGGTCAGCGCGCTGACACGGCACCCGTTGTGCCACAGGGTGAATGACGGCTGCATGCTCACGTTGGGGTCAAACGAGGCTTCCTCCTCCTCCTCGTTGTCGCCATCCTGGTCGCTGCCGCTGCGGCTATTGTTGCTGTTGTCGCCACTTCCGAAGCGGTAGGAGGGAAGGCGCCTCCGTGTGCACATTCGACGCTGCGGTGAGCCGTGGGCGGACACCCCTCGCGCTGCCATGTCCGTCGCCTCGGGGGAGGACGTGAAGACGTACGCCACGCCGTCGGAGCACCCCGTCACGAAGCAGCGCGCGTCAGAGGCGGCGGCCACGCAGGTGACGGTCGAGGTGTGCGAGTTCCGCAGCACCGCCGTGGCAGACGTCTCCTGTCTCCCCGTGGCCTCAAAGCGAGCCGTGCGGCTGCTGGCCGCCGCCGCTGCCGCGTTGTCCGGTCTGACGGCCCACGCCTGCACCGTCAGGTCGGCGCTGGAGGACAGCAGTGCCAACGAGCCCCCCTCGTCGCGGCTGGTCGTGAAGCACAGCCCCGTCACCGTCCCCCTGTGGCCGCTCAGCGAGCACAGCTCCGTCCCGTTTACCCCGGCGTAGGTGATCTTCATGATGCCGTGCGCATCGGCCGACGCCATGAACTGCCCATCCGGCGAGTACGCGAGGGCCGTGATGGGACTGTGGTGCAGTGTCGTGAGTGTTGCACTGATGAGGCCGGCGGCTTGATCAATCAGGGTGATGGCGCCATCCCACGTGCCAACCGCGCAGGTGACAATGGAGCTCGGTGCGAAGCAGACCGCGCGCACGGGGGCCGCGAGAGCGTAGGTCTGGTACTCGTACGGTAGCCTGAGCTGCTCCTCGGCTGTCGTGCCCTGCCTTGTGCCGTAGTTTTCAGCAGGATCCGGCTCCGACTGCGCGAGGTGGGAAGTGTAGATGAGGCACACCGTGCCGTCCCACGAGCCCGTTGCCAGGATCTCCCCCGCCTGGTGGTAGGCGATGGCGGCGACCGGGGTCTGGCTGTGGCGCAGGACACTGAACGGGTGCAGCGCGGTTTGCTCCTCTCCCAGACGGGAGAGCGCGAAGCGGCTCAAGCTGGCCGCCGGGGTTTTGTTGTACGTTCTCAGTTGACGAAGCTTCGCTTTGAGGGCTCTGTCTACGCTTGCTCGGCGTTGGAGCTCCTCTTCCGGCATCTGCGAGCCCCCCCGCCGCTTCCCGTCGTTGGCGCCATTGCGTGTCTCCCCGAGCTGCCTGGCCGCGTCCTCGGTCCTCTGCAGAACCGCCTGAACATGGGCCCGCAGCGCGCTGGACATGTTCGACTCGGCGCCGAGCACATTCCAGAGGACGCAGTAGGTGTCCTCCCCGCTGGTGCACACGACGTTCTCCACTGGGTGGCACGTGATACGGGTGATGGTGCGCAGGTGGGCCGAGCCAACCTGCAGGAGGGTGCCATCGTCAACGCACCAAACATAGAAGAGGCCGCGCTCGCACCCGCTGACGAGGATCTGCTGGTGGTTCACCGGGTCCGCCATGTCCTGCCCTCCCTGATGGGTCCTCTGCCTTGCGAGACTGCCTCCTCTCTCTCCTCCACTACCACCACGCCGATTGCTACCACTGCTATTGTTGCTGCCACTCGGATCGCTCTTGTCCTTGTTGCTGTGGTCGTCGCTGTCGCCGGTGTTGCCGACGCCGCCGCCTTGCCGGTTCGCTCGAGCGGCCGTGGCCTGAGCGAGCCTTGGCAGGAAGCGGACGGCAGTGACGGCAGCACTGTGCTTCAGCGATGCAACCTGGTGCTCCGGACCGTCGGTGGGTGCTACACGCAAAAGGTGATCGGCGCAGCCAAGGGCAACGAGGTTGCTGTCAGGGTCGACAGCCATGCAGAGAATGGGGGACGTGGTCGGTGAGGCGGTGAAGATGCGGGCGGCCCCTCCGTGCTGGTCCAGGTTGTTCCACCGGATCCACGAAGGGGAGAGGGAAGAGGGAGAAGCAAGCTCCGCCGTAGCAGCTGCCGACGCCTTCTTCCTTCTCTCTTGCTGATGCTGTGGCGTGACGGTCGTGTCTGGGAGTGGGCGGTCGCTCCCGGACAGGCGGGCGACAACGGCGGAGTCATAGCGGCTCAGCGCACGGGCTTCTGCCGGTGCGTTCAGCCTGCACTGGCAAATCAAGTCAGGGCGTGCACACAGAATGTGGTAGTTGGTGTGCAGGAAGCCTACAACAGAGCTCACCCTTGCCTTCATCTTCTCGTTCTCGCACAGACGGAGGAGCTGAGAGAGCAGGCTGATGAGCCGCTGCAGCATCGTTGCGTTTTTCAGTAAGTTCTCGAGGTAGGGCAGGTAGCACACAAGGGCGGTGGCGACGTCGGCGCGACCAGCAAGCAGAGAGCTGGAGAGCAGGCTCAGCAGCTCGCGCGGGGCGTACCGCTCAGGACGAAACAGGCACGGCGAAGATGGGTCTGCTGCGTTGGCCCGGATAGACTCCATGACAGCGCGGAGGGCAGTTTTGCTGTCCACCGCAACGCCAAAAGCAGCCGCAGCAGCGGCAGCGGCAGTGGCGGGGACAGCGACTCCGACGCCGTCATCCCCACGCGTCATCGGTGCCGCCCACGGGTCGGCGGCAGCTGGTGAGAACGAGGCAGCCGACGAGGAGCTTCGGAGGGCGGTGAGAGGGCGGTAAAGCAGCTCAGCGGCCACCATAGTCTCGTACGCTTGTCGCCGATCCAGCGGGGAGCGGAGGTAGCTCTGCGCAATGGCTGTGGCGAAGAAGGAGCCACCAATGAGGAGCCGTCCACGCGCGGAGATGATGCAGGTCCCTGTGAGAAGCGCCACAAGCCGCGAGGCTGCCGCCACGTGGGAAACGAGCCGGTACAGGTTGTACTCCATGACGCCGCCAACGGCCTGCCAGAGGTACAGCGTCGTCAGCACGAGTCGGCACGTTTCTGCGCCGAAGCGGCGCTCGAGTTCGCGCACGAACTCCACGTAAAGCTGTGCCGTGCTGCTGGGCATGCGGCGGATGTCGTTGCGGAGCGTGTCGAACGTGCTGAACAGGCGAAGGTAGGTCATGGCGGATGTGAGGTAGCTGGGCAGTGCCGCGCCGCGCTTCCGCAGCAGTCCTTTGAGCTCATTCACGTTAATCGCGGACTCCTGCAGGCGTTTGCCGTAGTTTGCCAGATGCTTCCGCACCACCTCCGCTCGCTCCGGCCAGTCGAGCACGGGCACGGTGACCGTCTGGGCGGGGGGCATCCGCGCCTGCAGCGCCACCGCGAGCGGCGACAGCGGGGTGGACGAGAGAAGGAAGCGCACCTCGGGGGTGGCGAGCGGGTTGACGATGGTGCCCATGTGCTTTACGATTTCCTCCGCCTCGGGGGACTGCTCGAGGCCGTCGAGAATGACGAGAGCCGACTTCTCCCGCTTCTTCACCGCCTCGTAGACGCGCGGGAGGAGGTCGAGCAGGTTCGCCGTGGCCTCGCTCTCCGAGACGTGGAACTCGTTGTGCAGGCCGCACTGGTACAGGAGCGAGAGGACGAGAAATAGAAGTAGGCCACGCAGGCTGCCATCGCTTGCCCGGGAAGTGTAGTACACGATGGTGTCGTCTGCGTTTGCAAAGAAGTCACTCTCCGCCAGCTGTCGCGCCAACAGCGCCAAGGCGGACGACTTCCCGTCAGAGTCACCCGCCTGCAGGACGAGCACACCACCGTTCTCGACACGATCGGGGCCCGCGGCGGCATCGAGACCTGCTTCCGCGGCTGCCGCACCAGCACCATTCCACGTGTTGCCCGTCAGGCGCCACGCCGGGGTTGTGGCGGGGCTGCCTGTGCTTGTGGATGGTCGATGACCTTCCTTCTTCATCCCCGCGTGATCCCGTGGCCCACTCTCCTCCTTTTTGCTGCCACCCTTCCCACTATTGCCGCGCATCTTCCGGTCCTGTGCGAAGCCCATGGCAAAGCTTGCGAGTTCGCCAATGAGGCCTGTTGGTGGCACGTACAGCTTGCACAGGTCAGCGGCGTAGCGAGCGGCGTCCTCGACGTGGGTGGCGTAGAAGCCAGCGGAGGGCTGCCTCGCTGCTACTGCTGCGCGGTTTCTTGGCTCGACGAACGCTGCCGTTGCCGCTGCTGTTGCCGCTGGTGAAGGGGAGGCGGTTGCGGGAGAGAGGGTGAGGCCATTGCTGCTGCTGTCGCTACGTCCCGTGACGACGCTGTCCAGGTTGTCACACGGCTCGGTCGCGGCGCTGTTCTCTTTCTCCGCCTCCTGCTCGGCTTCGTCGCCGTCCGTGCGACGGCGGTTGCCGCACACCCCGAGGATGGCCTGCTGGATGGCGGCAAACGCCTTTGCTGCGAAGTCGTCCATGTCGAGGAGCACATCCTGCGAGGTGAGAAATCTTCCCGTGTCGCGGTACGTTGAGGAACTTGCCGCCGCCGCCTCCGTGGCCGTGTTGCGAGGCGTGGACCCACGCGGGCTCCCGCTCCTTCTGGCAGCCACGGGGAGCGGAGGAAGACCTGGGAAGGCGGCCGCTGTTGCTGAGGCGAAAGCCGCGCCGGACGTGATGGCGCGCGAGGTGCTCCACTCGTGCTCGGGCAGCACGGTGCCAGCGCTGGTCAACATTGCCGCTGCCGATGCCGCTACCGCCACTGCCGCTGCTGCTGCTGCCACGCCCGCGTTGCCTTCCGCGCTCCCCGCGTCCTTGTGTGAGGCCGACGGTGCTGTTGTTGTTGTGGGGGGAGCGGAGAGGTCGCAGAAGCGTGCCTTGTACTCCACGACGGGGATGGCTTCCGCGTGGAGGAAGGCCCGCAGCCGCGCGATGCGCTCCTGCGTCTGCGGGGTGTCGGGCTCATACACGGTCCTCCGCTCGTCCGCGGGAAGCGATTGAAGGAGGTGATCGTAGTCACGGTGGAGGAAGATGACGCCGGGCGGGGGCACGGCACCGCCGTCCTCCCCCTCATCAGTCTTTCTATTGCTGCTGTCGTCGTCGTTGCCACTACCACCACCACCACCTGCACCTCCTCCTCCTCTCTTGCTCGCACCACCGGCGTGGGAGGTGGTGGATCCAGCAGTCGTGAGGATCTGCCGCCAGCGCTGCTTGGCGTTGTGGACGCCATGCCGCATCTCCAGCTCCGTGACGGAGATCTTGTTCTCCATGTCGGGAGGAATCTCACTCAGCCACGCGTAATCGGCGAGGGGGACGTCTTCGTCCGCGACAATTTGCAGCGGCGAGGGACAAGAGCCGTATCGCGAGCCGAGGATGCCAAGGAAGAACGGC
Organism: Herpetomonas tarakana; assembly: GCA_030849825.1. Lineage (NCBI taxonomy): Eukaryota > Euglenozoa > Kinetoplastea > Trypanosomatida > Trypanosomatidae > Herpetomonas > Herpetomonas tarakana. The sequence goes on from JASAOB010002810.1 coordinate 47,633, forward strand.
GCGCAGCGCGAGACCTCGTTCAGGCACACGGAGGTCGACAGGTTCTCGTTGGTGGACATCTCCGTGATGCCCCAGCGCAGATCCACCTCGACCACGGTGACTTTGATGCCCCGCTCCGCTGCCCAGCGCCGGATGCGCGGAAAGACGTTGAGGGTCAGAGCGTTCCGCTCATTGTTCATGTCGAGGAAGGTCGACGAGATGAAGAAGCGGCATTCACGGAAGTAGTACTCAGGAATGGGCAGCGCCTTTGTGGTGGGCTTTGCGGGCACATGGGAGTGCGGGCCAGCGGTTGTCATCGTAGTGGCAGTGGTGGTCGATGAGGTATGGGGGAAACCTGTGTCCAGCGGGGCAGACTTCGTTCCTCTTCCTTCTGTTGGTAGTGGTGTGGCGCTGTGAGTGATCCCCTCTACAGAACGTGCGGCGGCGGATGGGGCAGAGGAGGATGAGGAAACGGCGTGACTCGCGTGGCGGCGGCGGTTGGCCATACTCCGGAGCGCGTACTTGAGCGTAATTGCTCCCTCGGCGCCTCCCGATACCTGGGAGAGGGTGATGAACGAGGTCGGATGGTATATCGTGAGGGGCGTGCGCTTGCCTTGCTGAGCCTCTGGGCCTGTGTGGAATCTTTCACCGTCGTCAACATCGAGTGAGAACCGCGCCTGGATGACAGTGGTCGGGGGTGGGGCGGTGCGCTTCATCTCAAACGGTGCAGCGATTGAGGAGCCACCCGCGGTGTCGGAGCCCATCAGAAGCCTGCTCCGGAAGTTGCCTTCGTCGTCCCTGTCGCGTCCTGTTTCGCTGTCGTCGTCGTCATCGTCGTCGTTACCGTTGACACCGTCATCTCCGCGGCCGAACACGTCCCTCTCTTCCATTGTCCCATGGGCGTGGGAGAGCAGCTCGCGCTTCAGCCGCTGCGTCTGCGTGGGAGCGTGACTCCACCGCCACCTCTGCCCGTCTGTCGCGGCGGCGGCAGTGGCAGGGGCGGGCATGAGAGCTTCTGTTGCAGCTTCCCGTTTCTCTTCCCTCGCGGTGCCGGTTGCGCGGAGGGTGGGGTCCTCCCACTCGCCGTTGACCGAGGTGGAGGGCACAACGAACTGCACGCGGGCCTGACGCATCCCCTCCCCCATGCGCCGCAGCTCGTCGACGGAGGAGGAGCACAAGGGTTGGCGGGGCACCTCAGCCGTGGTCGGTGTGGCGACCGGCAACGCCACGGTGGTCGCCACCTCGGCGACCTGACCCTCCTTTCGTACCTCTCCCGGTTTCTTGGCATCCCTTTTGTCTTGCCCGCGGAGCTCTGGTGGGAGCGTGTGCAGCACCCGCCTCCTGCTCTCCTCCTCCACGTGGCGCAGCCAGCTCAGCGCCTTGCGCCGTTCCTCGTCGGAGGTCTGGGCAAGCCGGGCCCGGCCGCGGTTTACCTTGTACGTGGCGTCGGCCCGCTCCACGGCAGCCACGGCGCCACCGTTCATGCGCTCCGCCACCAGGCGTAGAATGGCATCGCTGAAGCCAGTGAGCAGAATGTCGTTGCGATGGAGAAACCGCTCCTTCGCGTCTCTCTCCTCGGCCATCACGTCCCACTCCGCGGGCACGCGCACTTTGGCCTCGGCCTCCGCGGACAGCGGCACGGCATGCCCCCTGCCCAGATCCGACCTTGACGGTGCGGCGAGGGCCACGCCAACGTAGACCACGTTTGGGCTGCAGGTGCGGCGTAGGCGGGAGAGGTACACCGGCAGGTCCCCCAGCGCTGGGGCTGCCGTGTTCATGCCACGGTACGTGTGATGTCCGTCGTCGTCGATCACCATCAGGGACGCCAGCTCTGTTCGGCGCTCGATGACTTGGTCCAGAATGGGGAAGGGAAATGCCGAGCCAATGTCGGGGCGAGCACGCCACGGGGAGAGAAGCTGCGCTGGGGGGTGCGAGCATCTCAACATGCTCCTGCATGTTTCCACAAGCAGCTCCACCTCGCGCAGGATCACGTTCTGCTTCGCAACATCTCCGTCGCCATTTCCACCACTGCCACTGTCCTCCTCGTCGCTCGTGGTGGTGGAGTCTGCCGCGTCACAACCCTCAGAGCCGATGCCGCTTTCCTCGCTCCCACGGCGGTAAGCGCGGGGCGAGTGCGCCGAGTCGTCGTCGTCGTCGTACACGACGTACTGCCCGTAGGCGAAGATCACAACGATGCACATCTCACAAGAGTGCCTCATCATGACGGCCAGCAGCGCCGCCACGTCAAGCTTTGTTCTCACAGAGCCGAGGTTGCCCCCAGGGCCACCCGCCGCGCGGAGGTTCTCCAGCATGGACCAGCTCAGTGTGAGGATGACGAGCGAGGTGCCCTTCATGGGAATCACGTTGAGCCTCGCCGCAATCGCCACAGACACGTTCAGCGCGTCCTTGTACTGCTCCACGAGAACCTTGTGCTCCGCTTCGGTGCGCAACAGGGGACACTCGCACTGCTTGACGCCAACACGCCCAACCTTCCTCGGGAACGGGCACCGCTTCCTCATCTGCGTGCGTAGCTCCTCCCCGGATAGCGTTTTTCGATTCGCGCGCTTGAACTTTGACCGCGCGGCCAGCCACGCCGCCGTGGCCTCGCGGTCGGCGAGCGACTCGCCCACGGCGGTGTAGGCCGAGAAGAAGCGGTACGGCAGCTGCTTGCTCCGCGCAACCTGCTCCTCGGACTGCAGGCGCGCCAGAACGGCTTCGTGCGTGGCGCTGGCACAGTTGCGCGTGGTCAAGTTGCGCAAGTTGCGCATGGTCGCCATGAACGGTAGGCGGTTGTTGCTGACGAGCTCGTCCCAGACGGCGCCGCGGTTGCCCTTTGCGGCGATGAGTGTCTCCCACGTGTCGGGCAGCAGCAGTCGCATTCGCGTCCCCGCCTTTGCTGGTTCGAAAACACGGGGTGGTCGTGATGATGGATGCTGCTGCTGTTGGTCGCGCCGTGCTGGCTCCTTGCCACCACCACACTCGCCCGGGGAAGAAGAGGCACTCTTGTTGAACTTCTCGTCGAACTCGGCCTTTGTTTTCGGGTAGCGTTGGCCCAGAATGCAGCAAACCTCGTACGCAGGTTCGGCAATGTGCAGCAGGCGGATCAGCTGCTTGTACGTGAAGGTGCACCTGCCGCCCTCCCCCGCATCTTCCTTCTCGACAGCAGCAGCACGGATCCCATCGCTCTTGTCGCTTCCCTTGCCATCGCTGTCGGAGAGCGATGTCATTGCATTGACCGCCTCTTCATGCTTCTCGCGCGCGCGTTTGCGTTTCTTCTTCTCGGCGTTCTCATTGTTGTACTTGGCCAAGGAGAACTCATCAAAGGAGGCGAAGATCTCCACGAGGCAACGGCGCAGGCAGCTCGGCAGCACCCGCTTCTTTAGCGCCAGAACCTCCTTCTCTTCCTCCTCCACACGCGCCAAGTCGGCCAGCTCCGCCGCGGTCCGCCGCCGCTGCTGCTGTTTCGGTGCCTTCCTCGCCGGACGCGAGGGTGGCGAAGAGATGATGGTGTGCTTGTTACGAGCCCCTCCTCCGGCGGCATCCCTTCCCCTCCCGCCATTTCTGTGCTGTTGGAGGACGGCCTCTTTGTACAGCTGCAGCCGCTGCCGCTGCCGCTTCGCTCGCTCGCGCTTCCTTCCGATGTCCCACTTCTGGTGCTCGTAGTCGTTGTCGAAGAAGTAGGCAAAGTTTGCGACAGAGAGCCAGTCAGAGGGCAGCACAATGACGCGTTCCAGGTAGCAGCCGAGGAACGGCTGGCACTTGGGCTCCCTCGCGCAGAGTGCGCAGAGGAAGTTAGCCGTCTGGCGAATGTTGAGCTCTTGCCGGAGGTACAAGGCCGTCTTCAAGCAAAACTCTGCGTCGCTCAGGGATATGTCATGCACCAGCTGACGAAGTCGTTCCACCTGATGCACGACAGTGTCCTCGGCATCGCTGCTCTTCGCATGCCTTTCCCTGGAGGAGGAGGAGGAGGAAGAAGAGGTCGACGTGCCACCGTCAGTGCTGCTATCGCCACTGTACTTGTCCACCTCTTCATCGGAGTCGTGCTCGGCGTTGCCATTATCCCTGTCTCCCTCCGCGTTTTTGTTGTTGTTGCCACTCAGCGGAACGGGCAATCCGGTCTTGTCGAATCCGCCGGCCGCACCCGTGTTCTGGAACTTGGGCTCCTTGAGGAGAAACCCTGATACCAGATCGAGGAGCTCCTCCTTCTTCTTCGCCAGCTCCCCGGCCGCGGTGGCGGTGGACGGAGCGTGCTGCCTGCTCATATATAGCTTATCCGCTCTCGGCGTCAGAGGGCGAAGAGAAGGGGAAGGGGAGTTAGTGGTGGTATTGGTGGTGGGTGAGGAACACCCACAGAGTATGTAAAGTAGGAAAGCACAAACACTTTGACTAATAGCTCACCCCTCTTACAAGGAAGATGATGATGAGCGGAGGATCTAACCTCGGAGAAAGAAAAGAAAAAAAAGGGGGAGGGGGAAGGCACAGGAGTGACTGTGATTCGATAGTGTCGATTCACTCTGCTCTTTCTTTGAGTGGAAGAAGTAATGCTTCGGCTGCGAAAATGGGCAGTCCCCTTGGAATGTAGGGAAGCGCAACGAGACGAGCTCAGGAGGAAGGGGTGGAAGAGAAGAGGACATGCAGCAAGGGGGGAGGGGAGTACATACACGAAGCGCGCATCTCTCTTCTGCAGAGGAGTGGAGCGCACTGTCTGCTCGCTTCCGCTTTCCTTCATCGTTTCCATCCTCGGATGGAGGAGGGGGAGAGGGGGTGGGCACTGTTGCTGCTTCCTTCTCCTTTGTCGTTTGCCTCATTTGCCCCTCTCTCCTCTGTGTCCTCTATTGAAGTTATTTTTTGTTCATGAACTCTTGTCGTGGCGGTGCTTGAATCGCGCGTGGGGGAGTAGGGTGGCCGAACACACACACGCATACTCGGGTGGAAAGTGCTGAGACAGAGAAGGAAGGAGGGAGTGGGGTGTACCGAGGGGTGAGGAGCGGCGTACCTACACACACGCACGCACATGGACAAGAAAAAGGGGGAAGAGATCATTATCGCTAGAGTTAACTAAATACCGTGTGAGGGAGTGTGTGCGTGCGTGGGCGTCCGTGGTGGAAGAAGAGAGAGAGCGTGGGATGGACAGAGCGGCGTATGGGGAGTGAAGAGGGGAGGGACAGGAAGTCGTATCCATCGTACAGAGAAGACAGCCATAACGAAAAAAAAACAACGAACAACAAGACAGGAGAAGAACACGCAAAGGAAATAGCCTACGAAATAGATGGAAGAAGGGGATGAGGGGTGGGTAAGAAGTGTGGGAGTGGGGAGTGGGGAACAGAGGCGGCGATGACACTGTGTGAGACCGTTGCTGCGTCCATCGCAGTCATTCCTCTCCTCTCACTCCACAAGCGGCATGCAAAGGAATCATGATTGCTACTCATCCCATTGCAGCTACCTTACCTTCACGCGCGCTTCGTGAGCTTGGTCTGCTCGAAGCCCTGGGGCAGGTAGCCGGCCTCCTCGGTGTTCCAATCGACCACGCGCGGCGGCTTGCCGTCCTTGTACAGGAGCACCTGAATACCCTTCCAGCAGTAGAACCACAGGAAGAGCATCAGCGTAGGGGCGGCGATGTAGTGCTCGCGGCCCAGCACCACACTGCGGTTCATCATCCACTTCACATCGAGAAACCGGAAAACCGAGGCGCCATCGTTGTACGCGCCGAAGAAGCCGCGCGTCGTGCTGGATGCGGGGATGTCCTCCAGCTTGGGAGGGTGGTACAGGTCTCCGCCGCTGAGGCGGGCCGGGGTGCGGCGGAAGAGCTGAGCGGAGGTGCGGCGCAGCATAGCGGCAGATATGGAGTGGGGGGTAGATGAACGGTAGGCGGCTCGAGGCGAAGGAGAGAGGAAGGGTAGGGAGCAGGGCTTGTACTACTACTACTTTCACTTGAGTCATTGTGAGAATAGGCAAGAGGAAGAGGGAGAGATGATTGGGGGAGGGGAGCGGCGCAGCAGGTGGGGAAGGGGGGGGGGGTATGAGAGATGTCGTGCGTGTGTGTTCACACACACAGTTAGAGTGGGAAAGGGGGCAAGCATGCAGTGTTCGCCTCCATCCGGACAGTTGTTTGAGATGGAGCTCCCCAAGCATGTAGCGCTATTTGACCACCGAGAAGGGGGGATCTCACACGGGCGCGCGCAGAGAGAGAGGATGAAGGACAGCACGAAAGGAGATCCCGTTCAACTGCGTGTCCCTTCCCTCAGTGCACGACGGCACGTCTCGAGAATGGTTGTGCGACTGAAGCCGCCCGTCAGAGGGGTGAAGACAGTGTCCTTGAACATTGCCTCCGCCATGCAGAAGCGCTGGTGCATGTCCTTCGTGATTAGCGCCACCGGGGGAGCGCTGAGGAAGGAGGAGCCGGTCGAGTCCTCGTCATGTCTACCGTGCAGCGATGGAGGGCGACGAGTGCCGCCGCTCAACAGTGAGCCGACGAACGCAGCACTGGCCAAGTCGCCAGCCTCCAGCCCTGTGATGGCATACACGGGAAAGAAGTCAGAGTGCGGGTTCAGCTGGGAGAGCGCAAAGAGCGCGTCAACGTTCACGGCGGTGTGCGGGACAAAGGTTTCGTGCACGGGGCAGACAGCCACAGCCGTCTCCGTGAAGAACTCACGGGACTCCTCGCTACGCAGAAGCGTCGCGATGCTTGTGCCGGCGTCAAGCACCACGTTGGCCAGGTCAATTAACAGAATGAGCTCAAAAGGCCTTGCTCTCCGCTCCCTCTCGCACTTCCCACGGCCCTCGTGGTGTCCTCGGTCAAGGATCATGCGGATAATGTGGTGGTTAAACGGCTCCAGGTCTTGTGGAACGGCGCCCATGTGCGGGTGGCACCAACTCACGTGCCGACACAACTCTTGCGGGCTGTACCAGCGCAGTCTGTCCACGTCACTCGCATCTGCTCGCGCAAAACAGTAGGGGCACTGGAAGCTGGGCAGGGGCGGTGGCGGGTCTCGCTCCTCCGCTGATGATGATGATGTGGGCACGCAGTGTGTGTATCGCAAGGGCGACGAGGAGGTGGAGCGCCTGGGAGCCAGCCCCGCCTCCCTCTTCTCGCTCATCTGCTGCTGCCGTTGCTGTGGCCCATTCACGAGGGAGAGCTCTGCCATCAGCTCCGCAGCGCGAAGGAGGTTGTCCTTCATGTCACGTGTAACGAGCTCCGTCGCGGTCCGCGAACTCGGCGAGGCCTGTCGAAGCAACGCCCTTGTGGAAATTACGAGCTGTCTCATGAGCGCTCTTCTTAATGGCTACCTTCTGTCCTTCAACGAGGGTATGTGGTAGTGGTGGTGGCGGTTGTGGAGGAAGAAGGTAGAGCCCGACGCTCTTCCGCGTGTGTCGCCCCGATGAGAACAGGTGGAGCAATACGACAAGCGCGGGCCCATCAATCCACTATCCTCTCTCTCCCTTCTTCCCTTTCTCCTTTGTCTCTTTTTGCGCTGGGGCGTTGCGGCTACGGTTGCAGCTTGTGTTGCTGTGTCTGCGTGGGTGTCTTTGATATACATGTGAGTGTTGGTGGCAGTGGTTCCAGAAAACGACAAACGAGAAAAGAATAAGGATGAAACGAATAGTGCAGTAAAAAGAGAGAGAGGGACTGGTGCGACGTCGTCGGAGCAACAGCCATCCGTGTGCCAGACATGACCCCCCGATGCAAGAAACATGGAGGCAGGTCTCACGCAGAGCTCAGTCGCTCCCTCTGTGACGGAGGGGCCGAGGAAAGCGAGTCGCACAGTGACGGGAGGGCAAAGACTCGTGGCGTTGGCAGTTCCACTGCTGCCAACGGCACCCCCCGCACATCCGCCTCCGTGGCCAAGCACGAGACGATGTCGGAGGCAAGGCATGGCGGCGTGGTGGTACTTGTGGCACACGGAGGAGGCGGATGAACTTGTGCCTCGCGGGACTGTGGCTGGACGCCACCGGAGAGGGCCAGCGCGACGTCCTCCAGGAGTTGCTGCTCCGGCAGAGCTTCAACGTGCACCTGTGCCCTCTTTGCTCGCTCCGCGACATCGACGAGCACCTCCTTCACCTTTAGCCGCAGCTCGCGGTGGCCGCCGGGGCAGCCAACGAACAGGGAGACAGGATGGAGGAGAGGTAGGTAGTGCTCTGGGAGTTCCTCTAGGCCGTGGGTTTGCAGGTAGTGGCAGAGCGCGTAGGATATGGCGAGGCTACTGCGGTAGACGGGTCCCCACAGCTGCTGCTCGCGTGCCTCGTGCGCGTTGTACGCGTCAACGTTCAGGTTGAAGCGCTGGACGGTTCGCTCGTGTTGGTAGATCTCGTGCAGGGTGGCGGCGAACTCGGTTTCGAGGTCGAGCAGAGGCTGAAGCAAGTTCCACGCATCAAACGCGCCGACGAGGACGGATGCGGGAGGACAGAGGGGCGGCGCAGAAGACGACGACTCGGCGGTGCGTCTGCTTCGGCGGGCTGCTGCCTCCCTCGCGCGGTCCCACGCCAGCTGGTACCCCGCGCGAATGCGATGGAGTCGGGGCACCAGCACCCCCACCGTCTCCTCTACAGCGAGCGAAGCGGCAATGTAGAGGCTGTGCATGTCAACCGGGAAGCAGCTGCGGCCGCCACTACCACCGTTCGCGGCACTCGTCGGCGCAAAAGGGATGCCGTTGAATGTCACGGGCGGCCCGACAGCCGCGTCCACATCCGCAGCGATGGCGGCGCCGAGCGACGTGGAGTTCCTCGTTGCCGTCCCGCAGGCACACGAGTCCTTCTTGTCGGGCACAGGAGGCGACGGCCTGTCCTCCCTTCGAGGAAGTCGCGCCGGGTGCGGCTGGCGCACGGAGAGCTTCTCATCGCAGGAGGCATCGTGCACAGAGGTGTTGTTTCCATTGTTGCGCGTGTCTGCCTGGGTGCTGTCCCCATCTCGCTGAGCCGCCACCTCGGCCGCAAGCGGGAGTGGAGGAGGAGTGGGCGTCCCACTTCCGCGCCAACCAACCGTGGCCAGAACGGTGGAGACGGCGCTGCCCCGTTGTCCGCTGCTCTCCCTCTCGCGCTCCACCGTAGTCCGGTGGGTGCTTCCGTCGGCGCGAGCACCGACGCAGAAGAAGGAATGACTTTGCCGCGGGGACGACAGCGGAGACGAGGGGCGGTGAAGATGGTGAGATAGGGAAGGGCTCGCCCGACGGCTGCCAGCTCCGTCGCTGTTTGTGGTGGCTGTGATGGCTTGAGCGGCCAAAGCGGCAGTGTAGCGGCTCTCCAGAGTGGTGCGACACCACTGATCAGCGACAGCTTTCAGGCTCTTTGCACGCCACGCGCTGAGCTGTACGGCCGCGGCGGCGTCGACAGAGAAGGACAGGAGCTGGCAAGAAGCAGTGTGGAGGGGAGAGGAGGAGGAGCGTGTCCTGGGGGTGCGGACACTGCCCTCGCCATCGTTGCCGCCGTCGGAGGCGCCTGGGGATGCGGCCACGATGGCCTCCCTCACAGCGGTTTGCAGGGTGCGACGCCAGGGAGCCAGGGCCCAACTGGGGAGCTCGCCGACGGCCCTGTCCTCCTCACCTCCTCCTCCTCCTCGTTGGTGGCTGTGGTAGTGGCCACTGCGAAAGTCTCCGCTACGGAAGCCCCGCTTGCCACGCAGCATGATCGACGGACGGGCCGCGGTCTCGCTCGCTTCCGTGGCGGTGGTGTTGCTGCCCCGTCGCCGTCGTCCTGCAGTCGCGTGGGGTTCCTGCTGTCGGGAGCCAATGAAGCGGATCACGTTGGGCGGAAGCCGCCGCACCAGGTCGACAGCATCCACATCCACGAGGAGCTCTCTGGGCCCCTCCTGCTCCGCTGGCATGGCAGGGCTCCCATCCTCACGCGGCACACGGACGTGCAGCCGCAGCGGCAGCGCGGGAGGGACCGCTGTTGTCGCGAAGGGCAAGTCCACGGCTGCGGTTGCCGCCACACCGCACTCGCTGGACGACGCTCTCTTCTCTTGCTTGTCCACAGCGGAGTGGAGCAGCTCATGCGCCACCCGCACCTGACACAGATTCCGGGCTTGGAAAGCAGTGTCGAGGTACAGCTCCGCAACGAGCTCCTCTGCGCATTTGGGCTCTGCCCCAGAGCTGCCGTGCTCTTTGGTGCTTGGCTGCGTTGGCCGTGCCTTGGCCACCATGTCGCTGGGGTGGTGGTGGTTGGCCTCCCCCTCCCCGCGAGAGGCGGAAGAAGGCGGGCGGGGCCCCTCGCCAGTTATGGTCCGAGCCGCAGGACCACCGCTCTTCTCGCTGTCCTGCGGCGCGAGTGTCCCGCAAGGAGCTGCGACACAAGTACCGCTCTCCTTGCTCGGATCGGCATCGCCTGCGACGGGGGCCTCTCCTCTCTCTCCTTCCTTTTCTTCCTCCAGTGGGTCCTTCTCGGAGGCGATGGCTCGCCCTTCCCCACCCCCTTCCGCACTGCCTCCGCTGCTGTTGGCCGTCTTGCGCGCAGCCGCCCCGCGAGCGAGCGAGTGAGGTGGTGGTGGTGGTGGTGTGGCGGCTTGGCTCGTCACGTTCGGTCTCAGGAGGTAGTCCCACATAGCGACTCGGCTGACGAGTGGGTTTGTCTCCCCCACCAGCAGCACCGTGTGGCGCACAAAGTCGAGCAGGTCCCTCTCTACAGGGGTCAGGACCGAGCCGGCGTTGCCCTCTGCAATGGGGGAAGACGACGCTGCCACACCGACCGCGCCATCCGCGATTCGTGCTTGCCTTCGCTCGCTGCCGTGGTTCCTGTTGCTGTTGCTGTTGTTGTTGTTGGGATGATTGGTGGCGACAGGGGAGTGCGCAGTGACATCGTCCCTCAAGGAACGATCGCTCTTGCTGTCTGACCTTGCGGAGGCGAAGGAGGCGATTCGTTGCTGCTCTTCGCGTCGTCCTGGCTGCTGCTGCTGCGCGTTCCACGCAGATGCAAGCGACGACGGCCGAGAGGCAGCTACGCCATCAACAGAAGTCGAGTCGTTTGGTCCTCCTGGCGCTGGTGTTGCTGTCGTCTGCGAGGGATCTGGCGAGTGTCGACGTAGGAAACGGCGCAGCGCTGGCCGCACGGAGAGCCGAACGGCCGCGCGGCTGTCAACACCTCGTCGTTCAAGGGAGGCGTCTTGCTCACCTGCAGCGGTTTCGGCGCACATGAGAAAGCTCGCGCCAGCGGCCGCCGCTGCGTACGCCGACTCGCTGCGTTCGCCACCATCGACCTCGTCGGAGTCCCCAAAGGTGTCAAAGCGAGAGCAGAGGGTTCGGTGCCCGAGCAGCTGCCCGTCCGGCGCCACCATCGCGGTCCCTACCTTTCCGGGCATCAGCGAACTGCGCGCCGCTGCCGCCGTCGCGAAGGAGGTTCGGCCACTCCTGCCATCACTGTCACTGTCGTACCACGGCAAAGCACTGCCGTGGCCCGTCACCTCTTTCCTCTTCTCGCCTCGTCTCTGCAGCTGCTCCGATGCTTCCCCGTGCTGTGCCTGGTGGTGGGCGAGGAGATCACCGCGCTTCTGGTGGGCCAGCGTGTTGCGCCGGCGCACGGCGTGCTCGTCCTCTTGCGCTTCGGCCATCAGCTGCTCGTGGGCAAGAACAGGGTCCTCCTCGTACATGGGGGTCAGAGGACGCGCGGCGCGTTGCTTCTTGCGCTTGTCAGGTGCCTCTGGGGAAGGCGAAACCGCACTTGCTCTGGCCCAGTCCGAGACAACGCCGGCATCGCCACAGAATGGTACGTTGCCGCCACCGCCATCACCGCCACTGCCGCCGTCAACTGGGGTGGGGAGCGGGACCAGGTGAGTGCGATCGCACCACTGGCGCACCTTGCTCAGCAACTTCTCGTCCGCTGGTCTCTGGTGAGCGCAGTGGTCGAGGAACTGTCGCCGCGTGTGCAGCGCGTGCCGGAGCGTGATGGTGGTGGTGGTGGTAGTGGAGCGCGCCGTGGATGGCGTCTGTCCTCGTCCTGTGCCTTCCATCGCCGCCTTTCTCTCTGCTGTCTTCTCAGCGTTGGCGCTCTCGACAGTGTCGGGGGTACCCAGGAGCGCATAGTACGTGCGCATGTTCGCCATCCGCTCTTGGCGAGCCGCCGCGGCAGCCGCCTCCTTCGTTGTGGTCTTGGGCCGGCCGTGTGCTGGGATCTCTGTCGGGACACTAGTTCCACGGAGGAGCGTTGCGGAGGAGCAGAGGGAGCAGATCGAGCACACGTCCTCCGCGGCGGCCACCCCTTGCGCAGGCGAGAGCGCCACGCTTGACAGCAGCACAGGAGGGCCGAAGCGGCGTGTCAGCGAGGCAACAGTGAGCGGCTCGTGGGAGGATATTGGCTCAGGCAGGCGAGTGGCGTGGCCGCCCATGAGGGCAGCGTCGCCGTCGCCGTCGCCGTCACTGCTCTCCTTCCCCCCGTACAACGAGTCGGTCATTTCGTCTGCGATGGCGCCGTTGTGGCACCCATCGGGAGTGGGCTTTGTCTGCTCTGAGGAGCTGGCAGGCGGCTGTGACCGTTTCATTGGTGGGCCCTGTCCCTGTGCATCACCGACACAGCTGCTGCCGCGTGGCTTCTCCTTTCTCGTCGCTGCCTGCCTCTGCTGCTGTCCGGCGGCCTCACGTTCAGCAGCGCCACGGTTGTTGTACAACCGGACCAGTGCGGTCTGCGTGCGGAGCGAGACATCTCCCACCAGACAGTCGCTCGCCGCTCCCCCCTCGCCCTCCCTTTGCCGTGCGGAGGCGGTCGGCGGTGGCGCCGGGTGCAGTTCAGAGAGACTCAGCAGCGTGGCTTTGAGGTCGCGAAGGCCAGTCGAGGCGGGCAGGAAGGACGGCCGGGACGACTGGCTTGCTGCTGCCGACATGGGGTGGCCGCCACCGCTGCCTGCACCGCGCTGCTGCGCGTCCTCCTCGCTGGGGAAGATGTTATCGCGACGGCCAATGGTGTCGTTGAAGTCGACGCAGGCCTCCTTGTTGCTCTCGCCCCGCAACACGCGCGGCAAAAATGATGAGGTGCCCAGCGTACTAGCGAGAGAGATGTGCGTACCTCTTTTCACCGCCGTAGCGTCCGCCTCCGCCCTGGTCAAGGAGCCAGTGTGGGCCCCGCGAGGCCCACCGTTGCCGCTTGAGCTGGTGTCGCCAAGAAGCAGCGCCTGCGCGAGGTGTCTGTGGGAGCCGGTGAGCGTCAGATGTAGCGCCGATGCGGAGATGTCGAAGGGGTGCGGCTGCGGTTGCTGCTGGTGGTGGGGTGTGTCAGGGAGCGATGGGTAGCAGCAGCCGTTGCCACCTTCGGTGTTGTTCCCGTTCCGTGTCGTTGTTGTCACGGCTCTCGCCGGTTTTCGGGCACCGAGACGACGACCGTCCGTGCCGTCGCCGCGGAATAGCTGTGTTCCGCTCGACCACAGCACCCCGCCACCCTCCCTACCCCGGCCCTCCCCACTGTCGTCCTCCTCGAGGCCACCCGGATCCAGAAAGGGGTCCCCATTCTCAGAGAAAACCAGGCGTCGGTACTCGCCGCTGTACCGCCCCCCTTCCCCATCAGCAGTGTCTCGCGCACCCGCTGTTGACAGCGGCGGCACGCTGGCCGTGTTCCGCTCACCATTGTGGTTGCTGTTGTTGTTGCGGTGGTGGTGGTGGTGGTGGTGGGACGGGGGATGTGGTGCTGTCCGTTGTGCTGACGTGTGCATATCTATCGGATCTTTGGGCCGCTTGGACCTGCTGGAGCAGTTTTCAGACGACTTGAGAGGCGGAGGGCAGAGAAGAGGAGGAAGAGGGAAGGGTGATAAATACCACAACAGCCCCATGAAACACCATTGGGGTAGCGAGGGATCACCCGAGATGGGACGGTAACTCGACTACATATGGACTGTGCACGCGTGTCTGTGTCTGTGTCTGTCTCTGTCTGTGAGACAAGGAGGATGAGCAGCGGAAGCGAAGGACAAAGGCGACACAGGAGCACAGAGAGAGAGAGAGAGAGGAGCGAGCGAGGCATGCGTGGCTCCATCCCTCGTCCTGGACTCCCCCCCCCCCTCCCCACCACCACCTCCCTGCTCCTTTCCGCTCTCTCCTTCACCACCTCGCCGTGCGGGGAAACAGTTGACAAATCGCGTACCGCGCAAACGCCTCCTCCTCCTTCGCACTCAGCGAGTCGCTGATGATGGCGGGGAAGGTGTGAAGCACAAACGTGTCTGCCGGTGCCGTGCTTCTCTGCTGGCCTCCGTGCATGTCCGCCAGCAGACGTGAGTGCATGAAGGCATCGGACAGGAGGAGCAGCTTCCGCTTGACAAACTGAGGACTGCTCTCTGAGGTGCCCTCGCCTACTTGCGGGACAGTCAACGGGGCGAGAGCGCGAAGGCACTGCAGCACCGCCCCTGCGGTGTAGACGCCGCCGTGGGGATACGAAAGACACTCCGGCGGGGCGGTGGGTGGGCTGTGACCCACCACGTCGACCCCAATGAAAATGGGAATCACACGTAGGACTTGGTGGAAAGGAAAGAGCGACGGGGCAGTACGGCGGCGGCGCCTGTGCTGGTGCTGGTGCTGGCGCGGTTGTTGGACAGAGGCTCCCCTCTCGATGAGTGACTTCACGCGAGATACGATCCTCTGCAAAGAGGTGCCCACCGCACCAGCCTCCGCGGATTCGCTAAAGGCAACGAGGAACACCACCTCGTCAGGCACATGGAAGCTGCTCCCAAGTCCATCGCTGCTGCTCGGTTTCGTGCTGCTCTCGCGCTTCCGTGTGTAGTGAGCGGCGATGCCTTGCATGGCGCACGCGACATCGCCTGCCCACAGCTCCTCCATGTCACGCTGCAGCACACCAAAGTCGACTTCGTGAATGTCCATCTGCTTCGAGTTGGCGTCGACAGCAGTGACGCTGCGCGGCATAATCTGCCGCCAGAGCAGGAAGTCGCTGAACCGGTTTCGCGAGGCCCGGTGCTTCTCCAACTCGAAGACGGCCTGAGCGAGGGACAGCAGGGAAGGTGTTCCACCTCCGTCTTCGTGAGAGGAGGTCGGTGGCGGGGGTGTCGAGCGGTACACTCGTCGTCCGCTTCCCTCCTGGTTCACACACGGAATGCCCTCCCGCTCCGGAAAGAGCAGTGAGCGGGTGATGGCGTCAGCGTCATAGTACGTCTCCATCTGCAGGGAGAGAGGGGGAAGGGCCGCGAGCTGCCGCCCCGATCCGCTGAAATGGCGAAGAAGCTTCTGTTCCAAGGCCTTTACGCTTGCTCGGTGGGCTTTGGGTGACAGGAGAGGAGGGGCTCTCCGGTGCATTTTTTCACCCCCTCCCTCCCCTCGCGATGTTGGTGGAGGTGAAGTGAGTATGGAACAAGAGTGTCTGGGGGAGAAGAAAGGACAATGTAGATGGGGGGGATGCTTGGCCCTTCACACAGAATCCTCTTGCCGTTGTGTGTAGTCTCATGTTGTTGTCGTTGGATAGGGGACCGGAGGACGCCCCGAACCGCTGACTTGCCTGTCGGCATCCGTGGTAGAGGGTATCCCCATATATCTCTCTCTCCGTATCTACTCGTTTTTCATCGTGTCACTTTCTTGGTTACAGGATTGGTGGGAGGGGGGGGGGGGGAAGGGAGAGGAAGGGCGAAGAGGGGAGTATGCCATAGCACACAACAGAAGCAGTTGTGAATATCCAAATGCCGCTTCTCTGCATCCCCCCCCCCCTTCTCCGCTTCTTGGCCTTCTTACAGTGGGATAGGGGCCTGTGGGACTGCCTTCGTCGTCGTGCTGTCGCTTGCTGACGTCGTCTCCCCGTCTGCTGCCCCTTCTCCAACCGTTTCCTCCTCCTCCTGCTGTTGCTGCTGCTGTTCTTGTGGCTCCTCGTGCTGGGCATCCTTGCTCTCCTTCAGCAGGGCATCGCGCTCGGCAATGTACTTCTCAAAGGCGGAGTCGATGCGCTCGCCGCGGGACATGCCGTGGCCGCCCCGACCGCCACGGCCACCGCGACGGTCACGGCGGATGCCCAGAACCTCATCCATGTCCTTGCCCTCGGCGATAAGTGCGTAGCGGTCGTGGTGCCACCTACCGCCATCCGCACCGCTCGTGATGGAGGACTCCTCGGCTAGTCGGGAGGGCAGAAACCCGTGTCGACCGCCGCCGCGGCCATCGGCGCCGCCGTCGTGTGGACGCTGTTGGTGCAGCAGCATCACACCGTGATCCCTGGCCACCTCGACCTTGAGCACGCTGCTGTCGACGGTCTGTCCGTTCAGGCTTGCAATGGCGTTGGCGGCATCGGCCGGGTTGCGGAAGGTGCACAAGGCGCTGCCAATGAACCGTCCCGACTTCTCGGTGAACATCTTGTAGGATTCCACGGGGCCGAAAGCCTCCAGCTCGGCGCGCAGTGCGTTGGCGCCGTCCCGCTCAATGCGCTCGACAGGGATCTGCGTGATGTAGACGCGACAGCTGCGGTCAATCACGATACCCACCGGGCGTCCACCGCCACCGCTGGTCTGGCGCCGTGGGCCCGCGGTGGCACTCGCGAGCGCGCTGTTCAGGTCCTCGTTCACGTCGAGAGGTGTGAAGGAGGCCATCCGGGGCAAGAGGAAGAGGAGGAGGAGAGGGGGGGGGGGGGAGGAGAAAGAAGGAGAGCTAAGGGGCAACAATAGACCAACCGAACTGAGGACGTCGTGTTCCTCGAAGGGAGAGGGGGGAAGAGAGGAGGAGGAGGCATATATACGCGAGTGAGCCATGAATCCTTTTACTCTGTTCCCCCCTCCCCCACTTCCCCCTGAAATGACGTCGCCGTCGTTGAGGAAAGGACCGATGGGGGGAGAGAGATGGGAGATGCGCACTTACCCATGTGGTGGAAAAGTCACGGATGCGATGGGAGGGCAACACGACACCCCCCACAGAAGTCCCACAGTCGTGACTTGTCAGTCTGTCCGTGTGTGAGTGTCTCCCGTTGGTCCTCCAGTTTCTCTTTTATGGAATGGTGACTGTGAAGAGGCCGCCGGGAGGTGTGTAAGGGGATAGACAGAGAGGGGGGGGGGGGAGGGGGGAAGGAGTGTGTATCTGGAGAAGGGAGGGGAGAGGTGGAGATGACGATAGCAAAGAAGCAAAAAGGGAATCATCACAGTAGTGATAAGGATAATAGTGGTAGGAGCAATGAGAACATGGACAGCATGGCAGAAAGGAGCAGGGGATAAAGAGATGCACAGCCCATCCCCCCCCCCCCCTCTTCTGCTGCTGCCGCTGTTTCCATGCATTGTTTCTCCTCCCTTCCCTCCTCCCTTCCCTCTCTCCTACAACTCTCTCTCCTTCCTCACCGTCAATGCTCAGTGCGGCACTGGCGTGGCTCCGTCCACGTACATGTTACGCGTTGCCTTTGGCATAGTCACCTTGAGCCCGTTGTGCTTACTCTTGTACAACTTCAACTGACACCCAAGGCGCGAGTTGGGCTGTGGGAAAAAGGCCATGTCGAGCATATCGTTCTCCTCGTCCGTGGGCTCGGGAAAGGTGTCCATGGCGGCGTCATCGTCCAGGTACACGTGACAAGTTGAGCACGCGCACGACCCCGCGCAGGCACCTTCCATCGGCAGGTGGTGCTCCGCGGCGACGTCGAGCAGATTCTGCCCTTCGTACGCGGTCACCTCCTTCACCGTCTCGCCATCGGGGAGGGTGAAGATGACCGTGAGGGGCTTGCTGCGATCGCCTTCGTCGCCGTGGAACCGCCTGGCGGTGAGGAGGGTGGCGCCAGCGTTGCCCACGAGCAGAGACGGGTAGCCGCGGAGAGGGCCGCCGCCGCGGTGTAGGAGTAGACGAGCGCAACGCATGCAGACGCTGGTGTTGGTGGTGGTGGGGGGGGGGGGTGAGAGGAAGGTGCCGCAAGTCGTTCTTCCTCTTCAAGAGTTGTGTATATGTGCGTCTCTCCTCCTGTACGAAGCCAACACCGAATGAATATGGTCAGCGGTGGCTGGATTCTAGTGAGGGGGGGGGGGAGAGGGAGACGACAATGAAGAAGCAGACATAGCGGCAGCATCAACAGCGACAGGAGAGGGAAGAGGCAGGTGACAGTATGTTACTGCCCGAGCCTTCTTCTCAGGCGTAAGCATCCTCAGTCGCTATCCGTTTCTTGGTAGACCCGCAGCGCTTCGGCTCACCTCTTCACACCAATGGGTGTGTGTGTGTGGCGGTGCACATACCCTTGTGCTCCCTCATCCTGCATCTCTTCTCGTTTGGGTTTCACTGCTACTTTGGTGCGCAGCGTGCGGGGAGGTGGTGGCGGTGGCAATGGTGATGAGGATTAGGAAGAGTTTACGTTAGTAGTAGTAGTAGTAGTAGTAGTGTTAAATCATAACAAGAGTGGCTCACACGCCGAGTAGGGCAACGGGAGGTGGGGTTCACAAGGGATAGCCAAGGGTCCAGTGGCCAGCCCCAGCTACGACAAACGGGAGACCACAGGTGGAGATGGTGCGCCACTCGCCACTCCTCCCCTCCCCTCCTCCCCTCTCCCTTCCCGCCGCCCTCGCAGGGAGGGCCTAGTAACCGCGAACAACCTTGATCAGGCCACGAAGGCCAAACTCGCTAAGGCCAAACACGACAAGCGCGGCCACCACGCCGACTGCCACCGCAGCCTCCACACCAAGCGACTTGGCGACGAACAGCTTCATGTTTTCTTCATAGGGGCCGTACACAATGATGCCCGAGGGCTTCACGGCCGTCGACTGCAGTGAGGTGGAGACGAGCACGCCAGCCGCCGCCGCGCTCCGCGTGGTGGTGTCTATCTGCCGCATAAGCTGCTCAAGGGATTCCGCGTACTGCTGCAAGGGCTTGCCGTCAAGGGCTACTGGGCAGCGCACTGTACGCGAGGCGGCGGTGATGAGGCCGGCAAGGTACGACGTCGCGCCGATCCACTTGCTCGTCAGCGAGGCGTCGGTGCCGTCGTTCAGCTGGAGAAGTGCCTCGATGAAGGCCTGCAGGAAGCCCACACGCTTCGCCAACACGGCCAGTGACTTGTCGCTAAGCGCCTGGCGCACGCTGCCGCGGAAGATCTGATCCGCCGTGGGGGAGCGGTAGGTGGAGAACGTTACCGCGGGCAGCTGACGGTTCGCAAACACCTCGTGCTCGAAGCGGAGGTCGTAGTGCTGGTAGTTGGTGCGCGCGGGCTGCACCTTGAGCTCCACTCCGTGGGCCGCGGCAATCTTTTGGGCGAGCTCGGCCGTGGCCTTGCCATCCCCGCGCCGCATGAACGTGTCCTGCACGTGCATGTAGAGTGTCTCCTCAGCATCCGCCTTGGCCTCCTCACCAGCGGCGGTTCCCGGCACAAGCTCGTCCAGGGAGATGACGAGCTTGAAGCGGTCCATCTCGCTGTCCTTGCGTCCCTGCAGCCATGCCGTCGTGCCAGCGTAGTTGAAGCGTGCCGAGCTGCCAAGGAGCACTGACAGACCGTAGCCGTCGTCGTTGTGCTCGTCCGCGGCGGCCAGAATGGACTCGCGGCGGTACAGCTCCACGGCGGCGGCGGCGCCGGAGGCGCCAGCGGTCGTGCGCGTCGACGGGGCAACGCCAAAGGTGTCAAAGTTTGCCGACACCAACACGCGCGGCACGGACTTCACGGCGGGGTCCTTCGCCTTGACCACAAGGCTGCTGTAGAGCTGGTACACGGGGATGGTTTCATTCACAAACGGCTGCGATGCGCGGAGGGACTTGCCGGCTGTCAGCACCACGTACTCCCCGGTGCCGCTCCCGTGCTCCGTCAGCAGCTTCTCCACCGCGGCCACGTGATTGGCCTCGCTGCCATCGCCGCTGCTGCCGCGGCCCGCCTCTTCCTCCATAAAGTACACCGGGTACTCCACCGTGGAGCTGGCGAAGAAGAGGGACAGCAGTGCCTCGTTAGCGTTGTCGCTCTCGCACAGTGCGACAAGCAGGCCGTTGATGGGGGCGGTGGAGAGTTCGTTGAGGGAGCTCTTGGTCAGGTGCTCGCGGCAAGGGACAAACACCGTCGTGGACTGGTGCACGGCTGCCTTGTCGGGGGCGGAGGCGGAGTAGAGAGAGACGGCCCCGCGAAGGAGAATGCGCCGGGTGCCGAAGAAGCCGTCCTCGGAGGCGCTGATCTGTCTGTCAAACGTGAGCCCGCGCGAGGCGTTGAGCTCCACGGCGGGCCCCGCCTGGGAGACTGGCAGCAGGGCAGCGAGCCACACAGCGGCCAAGGCACTCAACAGGAAGGAGACTGCCTTTCTCTGAGTCATGTTGCGTACGACGTCAGAGAGAGAGAAGGGAGAGACGGGAGGGGTGGAGTGGGAGCCGCGCCTTGCTACTGTCTATGCTAGTAGGAGAAGAGGCGATAAGTGAGTGAAGAGAAGGGCAAAATATGTAAAAGGGGGTATAGGTAGGGATACCCTCGCGGCTACTCTTGAATGCTTTGGGAGGAGAAAGGGGGGGGAGGGGGAACAGTCGTTTGCACATTCCGTCTAGTTCCTCTTCTTCTTGGTCATCCAGCCATTTCACGCACGTGGCTGAGCCCGCCTTCCCCCTACCTCAGACGAAGCAAAACAGGAAGCATTTGGTCAATGTGGTCCCGCCTCCCTCCCTCCCCCACGATAGTCTCCAAAAGGCTCAGTGCTGTCCCTCGCTCATCTCCTCTGTCCCCTTCGCATTGCGTAGGTGAGTCTATGTACCTGTGTGTGTGTGTGTTGAATGTACATGTGTGAGGTCTATCATGTGTCGCTTGCTTCTACCACATCCTTCAATGCTTCCACCTGCCCAGCCACGTCGTGCACCCGTCGCCGGACGACGGTCCACTTGTGCGCGAGAGAGCGAAGCTCGCTCTCCCGCTGTCCGACCATGAGTATGCCTTCGCGGCATCGTTGCCAGAGATCGTAAAGAGCCAGAAAGCACACACAGAGGCGCTCCATAAGCTCTTCCCTCCGCCTCGCCTGCGCGTGGGCTACGACTGCGGCCGCTTCCTCCTCCTCGCCTTCGTGAAGAGGGCGAGGAGGTCTCTCTCTTGCGTTCGCGTGCAGGTACGTGCAGCCTGCATGGCAAAACATCTCCGCTGCCCGGATAATGGCCTCGAGGGAGGGACCGTCACTACCGCCACCACCGTTCCCATCCACAGCACCTGCGGCACGCTCGCGGCTGGCAACAAGAGAGATGTAGAGA
>JASAOB010002811.1:0-71335 GCA_030849825.1 Herpetomonas tarakana
CCGCGAGCGCGCGGGCGGCGCGGACGGGAGCGTCGTGGGTCGCTTCCTGCCGTCCGACGAGGCGGACGCGGGCTGGACTGGCGTCTCCCCGTTCTTCTCCCCGCAACTGAGCGATGCACTGTGCCTTTGCCTGCGCATGGCGGCGCAGTCCCCCGAGGCCACCGCATCTGACCACCGGGAGCTGCTCCACTGCGCCGTCACGCTCGAGCTGGCGGACGCAGAAGCTCTGCAGTCAGCTGTTCAGGTCTTGACCAGCCGTGAGTACTGTGCGACGTGTGAGGGGCACCACCTCGTGGAAACACTCCGGCTGCTCTCCCTCGCGGTCAAGCGGTGCAAACTGCAGCCACCCCCGCTAGACCACATTTTCTGTCGACTCCCGCTGGAGAAGAACCTCTCTGCACGCGACGCGCTCCAGGTGCTGTCCAGCCTCGTGCGTCTCCGCAAGATCCAGAGAGCGGTGGAGGTGGCGAACGCCGTGTCGCGGAACACGGTACCCATGGTGGCGACGTACACGATAAAGGACGTGGTTCACGGCCTGGAGGCCATTGCCATTCTCAACGTATGCCACGAGGTGTACGCCGGCGCGGTGCTGGAGCGCTGCGCGGAAGTCGCCCCGCGGATGTCGCCAAAGGAGCTGGGCGATGCGTGCAAGTACATTGGGCAGCTGCAGACTCACCGCGCCAGCAACGACGTCGCCTTCACCTGCAGTCGCGAGATGAGGCGCGTGCTCCCCGCTCTTGAGGAGCGTGTGGAGGCGCTGATGGGCACCCTGTCCCTGCGCGACGCTCGCTACGTGCTGCGCTGCTTCACCCAGCACAAAGTCCGCCATTCGATCGTTTTCTCTCGGCTGACCCCCTTTGCCCACGGCTCCTAGCAACTTGTTCCGCTTGCTGTTTGCCCGGTTGTTTTTCTTACTGGCACGTGGGGAGACACATTCTGCGAGTAGTCCACTCTAACACAGAGAAGGATTCGACTAGAGTGATGAATGACCTTGCCGTGTCAAGCAACAACTTGTGTGTGTGTGTGTGTGTGTGTGGATATGTGTGTGCGGACACATTCCCTCTTTCCTTCTTCTCCATACTACGTTTCCGATCGGCATTCCTCGCCATCCTTTCCAGCCTACAAGAAGTACCTCTCTCTCCACTCTCTCTCTTCCACACCCACTCACCCCACACACCACCACCACCCCCTCTCCCACTATCAAACATGGCCAAGGGTAAGAAGTCCGCTGACGCCAAGGGCAGCCAGAAGCGCCAGAAGAAGGTGCTGCGCGACAACATCCGCGGCATCACCCGCGGCTCGATCCGCCGCCTTGCCCGCCGTGGTGGCGTGAAGCGCATCTCGAGCGAGATCTACGAGGAGGTCCGCCGCGTGCTGAAGAGCTTCGTGGAGGGCGTCGTGCGTGACGCGACCGCGTACACCGAGTACGCGCACCGCCGCACCGTCACCGCGTCCGACGTGGTGAACGCCCTCCGCAAGCGCGGTCACATCCTGTACGGCTACGCGTAAAGCTGTGTGTGTGCCGCCCCCACACACACCTTCGCAAGGAGACGGAGTGTGGACATCTGCAACACGGAGGTGACTCGAACTCTTCCCTGTCTACGAATGGCGTTGCGTGTGTGTGGTGAAACACGGCGGCCATTCTCGTCCCTCCCCCCCTTCTCCGCGGTTGCGGACTCCTTCACCCCCTCCCTTTCGCATAGATACTTCTCTTCACTCCTCTTTTTCTGTGATTCTCCCCCGTCCCACTTTACCTCACGACGACACGAGTCGACAAACAGAGAACCACACACAAGACTGAAGGTGCACGCCGTGCTCCTCGCGCAGTCATCAAGGCAGGTGCGAGTGCACTTTGGTCCTTCCCTCCTGTGTCTGCTGCACACTGCCCTGTGTCCACTCCTTCTCTCTTCTCCTTGCTTTCGTTTGCCGCGACAGAAGGACTCTCCCACTGGAGCATAGCAACAACAGAAGAATCAAGGGACACGTCCGGGCTTCACAGGCACCGTATCGTGTCGTCTCTCTCCCCCCCCCTCCCCTCATGAACAGCGACGACGGCCTGGCGAAGCAGGAAGTGCAGGAAGTGCAGGAGGAGGAGGACCCACTCCTGTGCCGATTGCAGGACAAGTACAGGAAGCAGCGAAGCGAGCAGCTGGCGAGCCGGCGGAAGCGACTGGAGAGAGAGCTCAACACCCAGGCAGCGAAGAACAGCACACTTCCGCCCTCTGTGGAGCTGCTTTCCGATGAAGCCATCCACGCATTCAACGATCTGGAGAAACAGCTGATCGCTCTCCCTGGCGCACGGCAGGCTGTCGACCAGCTACGTGCGATTCGCACCTTGGTCAACCAGGAGCTTCGCCAGTCCTTGTCGTACCTCGAGGACGGCTACGCGTCTGGCTTTCAAACCCTGCTGAGCGAGGCCCAACTGACAAAGCACCTTCACGCTTCTCCAGATGACGACCAACACCGCACCAACGCGACAACGAGAGCATCGCTGTCGGAAGCACCGGTGCCTTGTGGGACTGTACAGGGCACCCCAGACAGGTCACTCATGGAGCAGTGCCCGGCTGAGTGGCGTATGGCCACAAAGATGGCTGTGGTGGAGGAGATGAGCTATCAAGCTGCCCACACCGTGAAGCAGCTCCCGCGCAGGTTTACCGCCCAGGAGGCACTGAGCTGTGTCACAAGCCTCTACGCCGAGTCGTTGGCGGTGCTCTTGTCGTGCGAGGTGGTGCGCATCTACCTGTACGACGACAACGGCAACCTGCACTGCTGCGCCACCTTCCCAAGCACCGCGGGCGACAGGGGCGACCCGATGCGCGCGACGTACACCGAGATTATGCTGGCAAAGGAGTTGCACCACTCCGTGTGTGCCAGGGGCATCGCGGTAAACGGCAGCGAGGCGCAGTACAACATGCTGAGCAAGCGCGATGTGGAGCTGATCCACGAGGAGGTCGAGTCCAGCGGTTGGGGCTCGATGCGCAGCTGCCTCATCTTTCCTATCCCTTATCATAAAGGTGTGGAGGAGGGTTCAGGAGGGGAGGCGGGGAAAGGACGGAGGTCAGCCGGTATGATCCATGCAGTGAACAAGGCGAGCGTGTCCGCTTCTCAAGCGGGCCGCTTCAGCACCGACGACGAGGTGCTCCTGTCCATCGGAGCACGCGTACTGGGGGGTATACTGACACAGCACCCGATGCACTTCTTCACGGTGCGCATGGATGCTGCCGTTCGCAAAGCCACGCACCCCCACGAAGGCCCGCCTGGTCCCACGGACCACCTGCCACGCCCACCGCAGGACGTAGTGGAGGACGCCAACCTCGTCGGTATGAAGGCCCTGCTGTCCCCCCAGCCCATGATGATCTTGCGCGCTCCTATCAGCGACATCTATCAATCCCGCACACGCCGCTCGCGAAATCGCAAGCTGGGCAACCTCGTGGCGAACGACTCCGCGCTTACCTCGGTGGAGTTCAACCTGACGGCGCTGAACGCGCTGTGGGAGACGGGCATGGCGGACAACGTGAGGATGCACCAACAGTACCGCGCGCTCAACGAACAGACGGCGAACACCAAGCTCCTCATGCGCAACCTGCTAGACGGCCTCGCCGTGGCACGCACGATGCACGCGGCGGACGACATGGCGCGCTACTTGCAGAAGCTGGAACTGTTCGCTCGCAACGAGAACAACGAGCTGCTCTCTGAGTTCATCTCGCACGCCCTCTTGGCTAGCCACTCCGCAGCGCCAGGAGGAGAAGGATGCGGGTCGACAAAGGAGCGGGAGCCCGTGTCCGCTCTCGAACCTCCCGGTAGGGGAACGAGCACGGCACTGGAGGTGACCGATTCTCCAACGAAACTCAGCACCTCGACAGCGCAACACAGGCATCTCTCTGCCACCGTTCCCACCAGCACGACGCAGACCCCGCCCTCTCATGTACCCCTCAACGTCGACAGTCTGGCCACCCCTTCAGCCCCCACCGCAGAAGATGACCCGTTCTTGGATGACACCGCGGCAACGACGTTGGTCAGGCACCTGACACGGCTCAACGCGACGGTGGCCTCGCAAATCCACACCGACGGCCCCGATGGCGTTTGCGCATACTCGTCCGACCCAGTCTCCAAACGGGAGCAGGTGCGGTACATTGAGCAAGTGCAGCAGAAGCGCCTGGCAGCAGTTCGTACCCACCTAGCCCATACCGATGCACGTCCCGCAGCCGCACACACGGTACATGCCGCGACAGTGCCGCCACGTCCCCCGTTGGGAGAGAGGGATTTGGCGCCGTCGGCCCGGCTCTTGACAAAGCACGACACACCCTCCGTGGCGACCGATGCCGACTGGCGCCGAAAACGGCGGTTCAAACTCTAGGGCTTTGCCCTCCTCCTCCTCTCCCCCCCCCCCTTACCCTTCTCTCTTTACGTGGAACTTCATGTATATGCTACCAACCAACAACAAATGAGGAAGCGTGCAGCTACGACTCGCTTGGTGAACAAAAGTGCTGAATAGGGGGCAAACACAGAGGAGGGCACGTAGGGAGCTCTCTCTCTCCTCCCCTTCACCCTCTGTCTTGTCCGGGCCCTGACACCTGTGCATTCCGTCCATCCTCCCTCCTTCTTAGGAAAGAATTGAGGTATCATTGCGCACTTTTCATTACTCTTGCTCTGGAAGATCCCCTCCCCTCTCCCCCAGATCTCATCCCCCTGTTTCCTTGGACTTGACTTCTGCGTGTCCCACTCCCCCCTTCCCCTCTCCCACACCCCCGCTTTCTGTGTATTTCCGTTTGCGGAGTTTCCCTCTGTGTTCGAGTTGTCCTGGTCGCTATCCACCCGCTTGTCATTGCTGTTCTCTCTCATTTCCTTCGTCCTCCTTTTTTTTTTTTTGAGGTGGTCCTTTCGTCTTTGTGCGATCATGTCGCTGACGAGCAAGTACGTTGGCATCGTCAACCAAGGAAGCACGTGCTACCTCAACTCTGTCATCCAGACGCTGTACCACTTGCCGTGCTTTCGTGCAAAGATATTTGCGCTGCAACCGAAGGAGTCCAATCCGGTGGTGACCGCTCTTCGCAACCTCTTTGCTGAGTTGGCTGCAGGGCATCGCTACATCACCACGACAGAGCTCACCAACGCCTTCGGCTGGGATGCCAGAGAGGCGTCCATCCAGCACGACGTGCACGAGCTTATCCAGCAGCTCTTCGACACGCTGGAGACGATTATGAAGGGCACACCCGACGAGCCCTTCATCCGCAACCTCTTTGGGGGTCTGCTCGTTTATCGTTCCAAGGCAGCGGACGGCGTCCCGTACGTCTCGGACCGCCTGGAGAGCTTTTACGACTTGGAGCTCGTGGTGGAGAAGAAGGTCTCCATTGAGGAGTCCCTCCAGGCCTTGACGGCACCAGAGACTATTGAGGGTGTCTCCCTTCAAGTCACCCCTGGCTCCCCGCCCACGAAGCACAACATCCAACGAACGCTGAGCTTGCTGCAGCTTCCCCCCGTACTGCTTCTCCACCCCAATCGTGTAGGCTTTGACATGGAGACGTTTGAGCCCATCACATTGAACAATCGTTGGTCCTTCACCAGTGAGCTAGACCTGACGCCGTACATGGCGGACGGAAACGACCTGCGCCTCGACAAGGAAAGCACCGAGAAGGAGGCAAAGGCGGCCGCGGTGACCTCGTCCGAGGAGGCGCCGAAGATGCCCGTTGGGCCCACGTACGAGCTGCGTACCGTCCTCGTCCACGCCGGCGACGCGAACGTTGGGCACTACTACATTTACGTTCGATTCCCCAACGACGAGTGGATGTGCTTCAACGACGACCTTGTCGAGGCGGCAACGGCCGAGAACGTCTGTCAGGCGTCATTTGGCGGTCCACCCACTCGCGCGTACGGGGGGCGGTATCGCCCCTTTGAAAGCGAGCGCGCCTCGCTGCTCGTGTACGTGAACACAAAGTGCAAAGAGGCTGTACTCGCCGAGGCGCCGGCCTCCGCCGAGGTGCTCGCCCTTGCGAAGAGCATCGAGGACGCACGGAAGGAGCGCTGGAACACGGTGTCTGTTCCCTTTATTGTGGCCGATGAAAGCTGCGTGGACATCCTGGACGGGGTCCCCGGCGCTGTCGAGCGCCTCGCTAAATCGGTGAAGTTGGGCATGGCGTCGTCGTCCGATGGTGAGCTGCAGGCCACCATCGCACGTAGCTTGGGCGTGCCTGCGGGAAGTAGCGTGTACTTGGGTATGAGCTCTGTGCGTCTCGACTACAGCCGCAGGTACACCATGGTGGAGATTGTGCCCAACAGCGTGCGGGTGGAGCGGGAGCGTGCCGCGGCTGCCGCGTTGCACAGCGACGGTGAGTACGACGACCCTGCGCTGCCCTCGGCCGTGTTTGGGTTTCTCCGCGTTGCCCAGCGCAATGGGGAGCTGGGCCGCGTAACCCTATTTCACTCGGAGACGGAGCTGCACCAGCTGCTCCGACCCGACGACTTGCTGTTCAGCTACTCTGCCGTCACGCAGCGGCTGACGCACGTGACGTCACGCCAGCAGGTCGTTTGGGGCGGCAATTTCATTGGCGTTGGAAAGGACGTGGACCCCGAAAGTGTCGCGGAGCGCCTTCGCGCGCGACAGCTGAAGAAGACCGACGTCTACTTCGTCGACAGCCTGAACAGAGCCTCCACGCGCCGCGAGTTTTCTCTCACGGTGCCAGAGTCGACAACGTACACGACACTGCAGGGGGGAGTGTATGATGTGTGCAAACAGCACGCGGACCACTTTCCGTCCCTGCCACCTTCGTACAAGTACGTCGGCTTCTACCGCTTCGATGACCACACCGGCGGACCACGACAGACGCTCGCGCCAATGTCGGTGCAAAACTCCGCGAACCAGTCTCAAGTCGAAGTGACCCACGCGATGCTCTGTGGTCGCAGCAAGGATCGTAAGCTGTTTGCCACATTTCTGCCCATTCCCATGTCCAGCATCTACACCGACTTGTGGGTGGTGTTTCGTCTCGGTTGGGCAAAGATGCCGATGGTGTACCTGACCACCAAGGACCTAGACATCACGTTCTCGCAGCTCTTGAGTACCGCATTTGAGCAGGTAGGTGACAACGTACCGGAAGCTCTGCGCGGTCGCTACCACTCCCCCAATACCCGGCAGGCGGGAAACACGTGCTGCGTAGCGCGGCTCCTGCAGGTCGAGGAAGGCATCGTGTTCAAGTGCACAAGGGATCTCACGGACAAGGTCGACTACGGCCGCTATGGCTGCACCGTGGTCATTGATCCGCTGCCCCCGCAGCTGGCTGGCTATCCTCTTGTCGATGTCTTCTTCTGCAGCCGGCGTCGCGGTGAGGACTACTTTGGCTACCCGACCTGCATCGTCGTCTCGCCCACCATGACGGAGACGGGCGAGGCCATTTTGGTCCGTGTGGGGAAGAAACTGAATGTGCCGAACGCGGCCGAGGCCACGAAGAGGTGGATGTTGTACGTGAAGAGTGCTCGGGGGAAAACGATAAAGCTGTGCGAGCCAAAGAGCGTGCTCAGTGACGTTGTCAAGACGCTGGGCAGCAGCGACGCCTTCGAGTTCCTCATCGATCGACCCACCATCCCCGAGTTGGACGGACTTGGCACACGGGAGGCGAGGTCAGAGGAGAACGGCGGTATTGTCATCAAGTCGTCGTCCAACGCGGATCTCTCATCCTTGTGAGCGGCCCATGGGCTTTGCGTTGACGTGGTGGTGTGTAGGTAAGTGGAGAGGATAATGGTGTGCAGTGGCTCGTACCGCAGAGGCTCGGTGGACGACCCCACTCTCCACAACTGCGGCTACACATGTACAGTGTTCCCCGATGCTGCCACACCAGACAGTATGTCCTTTCGATAAACTTCTTTCTTGCTCACTCATATATATCGTCGTTGCAGCCCTCTTCTCACTTGGACACCCGCTACTCATCTCTCAGCCCTGTGGCCCGCAACTGCATGCCTTGCGTGGTCGTTACTTCTTGAGAATGAATGATGCTAACCGAGTTTTAAGCGCGTGTGTCATATGTAACAACAAAGGCATGAATCCAAGCAAGAGACTGGATGCATGGGGAGCACGAGGGCGGAGTAGAGGAGACGAGGTCCCGCGCGTTGGTCTGGATGCCCCCCGTGCAGTGGGTGTGCTGCCTCTGTCACGACCGTTCTCCTTTGTTCTCGCTTCCACAAAGGAAAGAAAGAGGAAGGCGGTGATGGAGAAGGGCAAAGAAGGTTCTGTGTGATGTCGTCACAGCGCTCCGTACCCGCTTTTACTTTGCTTTGCCAATTACCTCGTCTTCTCCTGTTGACCTGTCCCTGCGGCTCCCCGCTTGAGGAGTCTGTGTGAAGCACTAGGCATTACTGTGGTTCTTGAAGCACCCGAGTTAGAAGGATCCCCCCGTACAATGCCGCCGAAAGTGGCCACTCGATCGACCGCAGCAGCCGGCGCCAAGGCGAATGCCAAGCCAACCAAAGCGGCCGCGCAGCAAATGGCTATGGACGAGGCTGCCGCGAGCGCGCTGAAGCTGTACAAGCAACACGAGCAGCAGCGTGTGGAGAGCGAGCACGGCGACAAGGTGCAGCGTGACCGCGACTCGCTGACGCTGACGCTCGAAAAGGAGCGTCTGCGCGTGGAGAAGCAGGCCTTTGGGCAAGTGCAGAAAAGCCTCGCGGACGAGGAGAAGCTGGCGTTCCAGGAGTACACCAAGCACCACCAATGGGCTCACATCCCCGACGCCTCCCGCTTGCCGGACGTCTCCGTTCAGCGAGACGTCAACACATTTCTTAGCGTCTGGAGGGACCGTGAGGCTGACTTTGTCGTTTGTCGCGCCGAGAGTGCTGTCATTGCCAGCGCTCCAGAGGACGGGTCAACTAACCACCGTCTGCACTTTATCCGCGGTGAACAAGGCGTGCCGGCGAACAAGCGAGAACGCCTGATTGACGAGGAACTGGAAATGTGCCTCCAGGCCTATGAGCTGATGAACGCGATACTCCTGGCGCGGGATGGGTGTGCTGCCGATGCTGCGACCGGCGACTCCGCCCTCACCGCAGCTGCAAACGTGGCGACACGGGGCAAAGGGGGAGACACTATGGGCGAGCGGGCAAAGGCGGCCATGGCCATCCATGATGAGAACCTGCGAAATGTTGCCCGGCAGATTCTTGACTCGATGGACTTTGTGACGGCGAATGCCATTGCGCACTACGACGTCGTTCTGGACGGCGCCGACGCCGACAAGGAGACGCTGACGCGCGTGGTGCCGGAGGACGAGCCGGTCTTCAAGTACGGTCTGTGGGTTAAGGTGAAGGAGGTGACGCGAAGCTTCACGTCGCTCGTCTTTCCGCAGATTGACGTGCGCTTGGACCCAAAGGCTAACGCGTTGCCACGGTTGCCCAAGGCTCTTGGCCTGAGCAAAGAGAATGTGGGCGTCCGCGCGCTGCAGTTCTCCTTCAATCCGTTTGTCGGCTACGACCTCCGCGGGAACAAGTACTACGCGCTGGACTGCACCGTCAAGGTTGACCTTCTCGGCTTCACCCATCGCCCTCGCGAGTTGGGGGAGTGGCGGATGCGGAGCGAAACCGCGGAGCAGCACACACTGCAGTGCGAAGAGTACCCGCCACGGAACGCAGAGGCCCGTTCCGAGGACCCTGCGTTCCGAGTGTCCTTCGATGTCCCGCAGACGATTGTTGTGCGGCAGCCGTCGGTGCTCATCGGCAAGTGGGTGGAGGCCACGCGGGAATGGGAGCCGTGCAGTCACGTCGTCTTTGGCGCCACCCTCAGCGCTGGCGGCGCCGGCGCGCGCGCGGAGGCGAGCGGACGCCGGGCCACCTTCACAACGGGTGAGCTCGCCCACTTTGCGGTGCTCCAGGAGAGGGTGTTCGACGCGCCGTACGAGCGCTGGTCGATCCGGCCCGTCAGCTACGATCAGGTCGTCGTCACCCTTGAGGGCCGCCATCGGGGCGAGACCGGCGACAGGGTGTTCGACATTCTGGTCGAGAACACGCAGTGTAAGCTGCTGTCGCCGGACGACAGTGAGCTGCGGGCCCTGCGGGAGAGCTGGGTCTCCCCTGTCACACTTCTCCGCGCACTCGCCCAGGCGGGGTTCAACTTTCTACTGCACGACGAGGATGCCAAGTACCTCCACGGCGTGCTGCCCAAGAGTGCCGCCCTCGAGGCGAAGGCGTACGCGGACATTGCCCTGTTCTGCCAGTACCACGCCGTGTCCAGCACGCGCCACAACCGCGGCGGCGAGGACCCGGACATGGCGCTGTTCCGCCTCTCGAAGGTCTCGCGCGAGGTTGACGAGGAGTACAATCCCTACGACAACACACCGCTTCCCACTGAGGGGTGGCACCACATTCGCTACCACACCACGAGCTGTGTGCGTGCTGCCTTCACAGACGACCAGAACGTACCGGATCTAAACGTGCTAGCCGGGGAGGTGAGCCACTACAACTTGTACTCGCTCCTCTACCCGATCGTGGGCGAGGACGTCCTTGGCACGCAACTGGTGAACACCAACTACTTGCTCCGCCGGTGCGTGCTGCAGCTCCTCCACCTGGCTCGCCCCCTCTCCTGGGGCTAAACTTAAAGGAAGACGGAAGGGTAAGGATCACGAGCTGGAAGACCAACTCGCTGCTCTTGCCGCTCTTCCTTGATGTATACTGGCCCCTTGTTCCCTTTCTGCCGAGGATCTGCTCCGCGATGCCAGCTGTGCTGCCTCACTTCACAGCTTGGCCCACACCTCTCTCTCTCTCTTCTTTTCTTCTGTTGCTATTGTCTGCCATGCTACTGCCCTGTTGACCACATGTAAATACTGCTCATGCGCATTCCGCAAGTCAGATACCACGACACCAATACGGCTACGGACAAATGATAATGTGAAAGACTCTCCGTACCGTTTTCTCCTTCACAGTCGAGGAAGGGGGGGGGGATCGATGGCCTGTGGACAGCTGCCCACTTTTGTTGTGAATGGGAGTGGGATGTTCCGCTATTGCACCGCGGCATCGTGTACGCCTGGCTATCCGTCTTCTCTTGTTCGTCTTCCTCGGGTGAGTTGACCGTTACTCGATTGCTTTGTTCTATTAGGCTTCCACGAGTCGGAAAGACCAGTATCATTCTCCTTCTGTGTCCGCTTCAAGAGGACGACAAGGAGAGTGCTTTTGCGCAGCCCGTGGAAGGGCGTCACAGTCGCAGCAACCCTCCATCGCGCAGGGTGATGTTTCGCCTCACCTCGCGGAGGTATGTGTACGAGCAGTTCAAGGGCAGCGTGGCTGGTGACAAGGGCCACATGACGCTGCAGCAGGCGTGTAGCATCTTTGGCTTTCAGATGAACGACGAATGGAACAAGAAGGAGATTAAGAAGCGGTTCAACAAGCTGGCACTCAAGTACCATCCCGATCACGGAGGCACAAACGAGCAGTTTATGGCGCTGAAGGAGGCACAGAAGATTATGCTGTCTCACCGCCACGACAAAGGTGCGGACAGCGCCAAGACCAAGGGCGAGGTACACTTCAAGCGCATGAACTACGACGACCTGACGGGGACCATCCACCGCCAAACAGCGGACCGTCCCGAGTACCGCACGTTCGGGCTGCAGGACTTCGCCGTCTTCATCGTGATCTTCTCCTTCTTCACATTTTACTACTTTTACAGGGCATACCAGACGCAAAAGCAGGTCATCAAGAGCCGCTGGAGCTACTCGGAGGAACAGATACGGGGCGACTACGAGGGCAAGACGGCCGATGAGCGGTCCTGGCACCCGTGGATGGCAGACAGCGACACCCGCTCCCGCATGGATGACATTGCCGTCCTGCAGGGTAGCATCCGAAAGGAAATGGTAGAGAAGAAGCGAGCGGAGGCACCCATCGTCTACACCCCGTGGCAACCCGGGGGCCCTTTTGCGCGCCATACGGTGTCGCAGTACCCCGATGCGAAGGAGTCATCATCAGCAGCAGCAGCGGCGGCGTCTTCCTCGCCGACAGAGGAGAAGGGTAGCGCCATTGGTGCCGCTTGACGGCGTCGCTGCTGGCCCTTTGTCTCTTGTGTCTGCTTTCCTTCTTTTTGTTTGTTGTTCTTCTGCTTGTTGTTAGATTCCGCCAGGTGGTTGACATCCACAGCTACCTTTCCTCAACCGAAAGGAAGTGCACATCATCCAACGAGGACTGTGTCGGACCACCCCAAACTTCCTTCTCTCTCCCCCGTTCCCCCCTCAACTCCCAGAAAGATAATGGGAGGCAACGTGACAAGGCCACGACTCTGCAATGTGATGTGCGTGGTGCTCCCTCCTGCGTCGCCGTGGTGGGCCGGAGCAACTTTGGGTTGAGTACGGCGCACTCACCTCACCCTCTCCCCCCTCCCTCCCTCCTCCACATACACACACAGTCCCAAAGGTATCTGGTTGCTTTCTCAAACTTCTTGTACGGACTCATTCTAAGCTCTTGCGTCACCCTATGGAGACGAGTGCCGGCTCTGCTCCGGCGGACGATGCCAGCTCCCCGTGCGTCGACCCGGAGACGGAGCGGCTGCGGGCTGAGTTGGAGAAGGCGACCTCGAAGCTCGCGTCATGGAAGGAGAAGGCAAAGATTGGCGTCGACCAGATGAGACAGCAGGTGGTCGACCTCGCGGCAGCACTGGAGGAAACGCGTGCGGAGCGTGACCACTTGGCGGCATGCCTGGCGGAGGCGGCCTCTGAGCCTGGGGTGGTGTCAATGCCCTCCCTTGCCTCCACAGGCCTCCTCGCTCCCCTCCTGGCGAGCAACGGTGAAGCGGCGTTGCGCAAGCTAACCGACTACGTGGCTGACACGTCTGATTGGTTTTGCACGTACAGCACGACGAAGCTGAACCTGTTCACCTCCGTCGTCGCGGTGCAGACGTGCACGACAAGCGCACTGGGCGAGAGCACCAGGACAGACCCAAGCGATAGATCAATGGTGCCATCGCCACGGCCGGCCGCGATGGTACCCAGCAACGACGGGAGTGTCGCTCGCTTTATCCCGCACGGGACGAGTGGCAGCCCCCCACCGTCCACCGCAGCCACAGAGGACTTTGACGCCTATAAGCGGAGGGTCACCATGACACTGAGGATGCAGACGAAGAACTGCGAGACGCTGCAAAAGCAGACGGAAGACCTGAAGGTCACGGTGGCCTCCCTCAGGGACTCCCTGAAGGACCGAGACCGCTCCCTGGCCGCTCGGGACGACACTGTGGCTCTTCTGGAGCAGCGACTGGAGGCAGCGGAGCGCCTGAATCGGCAATTGGAAGAGCAGCAGGATGTCATGCTGCGCGGGCCGAACATGGACCAGGTGAACGCGATGGAAGAGCGAATGGAGCAGGAGGTGGCGCAGGTGCGTGCCGAGTACTCCGCGAGGGAGAATGCCATCTTTGTGCAGCACCACGACGAGCTCGACCGGATGCGCGCAGTGGCGGAGCAAGACCTTGCCCAGGCCCGGCGCGAGTTCGAGGAACGTCTTGCGATGGCGACGGAAGAACTCGGGCAGCGCGGCGACAATGGTCGTCAGGGCCACAACGCCAACGGGCTTCCGCGAAGCGAAGACGACGCGGGCTCGCCAACGTCTCGCAGAGATGATGCGGCGTACGGCAAACTGCTATCTGAGTACGAGCTTCTCGAAGATCGTCTGCGCGTGCTCGAGGAGGAGAATATCGCACTGCGGCAGGACGCAGCGTACTACCGCGCCAACACGACGGCGAGAACCTCACAGGGCGGCCGTCTGGCCGCTTCTCAGCCCTCTGCACTTGCCCCGCCATCGCGAACCGAGGCGGAGGACCCCATGCAGGAGCTGTTTGCAAGGGCCAACCCGGCCACATTGCAGGAGGCGTGCGGCACGATAGCGGAGCAGCACGCGATGCTTGTGTCGCTGTCGGAGCAGCTGTGGTCGGTGAAGAAGGAGCTGCTGGACGCCCAACGCGCGAAGGACGCGCCTGCTGCCGACCCAAGGGGCTTGGATCCCCAACAGGCCCTCTACCTCAAGTCTATTCTTGTGCGCTCCCTGTGCTCCAGAACGGACGACAAGGTGCTCATGAACCTCCTACCCGTCATCAGCACGATGCTCCACTTTGACAGTAGTGACCTCAAGGACATTTACCACGCGAACCCGTCGTGGATTTCGACCGCCAAGTGAGGGCCTTCCCTCTTGTTGTCTCTCTATGCATCACGTCGCGTGCTGGCCGCGAGGGGCATTCCGTCCCCCAGCGCAGTCACAGAGGACGCGCGATGCAGGAGGAGTGAGTTGGAGAGGGAAGGCTTTCACCCACCCCCTCCTATCGAAGAAGAAGAAAGAAGACAGAGGAAAGCATACGAAGCAGAGAACAGTGACTCGTGAGTCGCCCAAAGGAATAGAACGTGGAGAGCGACCGTAAGGATGGAAAGCCCATTCTCACCAAGTGCACATGGCACGATCACAAGGAGAAGGATGATGAACGGGTAGGATGCAGATACAAACACACGCCACTCCCACCACGTGCCCTTCTTTTGCCTGGTCCCACCCTCACATTACCCTCCTCTTTTTACGTCCGTAGGTGTGACTTGTCGTCTTCCTCGCGTCTTCGCTACACATATACCGGTGTCTAGTATTGCCTTGTGGAGAGTACTGTCCGCTGCTGCTGCTACTCTACACGTCATGTCCTCCCTCACGCAGCGTATCGGGGCGGCTCTGTTCTTCACGAACCCAAATGACGCTCTCGCTGCCGAGCGCGCACGCAACGAGGAGGCGCGCACAAAGGTGGCAGCGGCGCGGCTCCAGCACAGTGAGGATGAGGTGGAGTATGAGCGGCAAGTGGCGCTCTTGGATGATGAGATCAAGAAGAAGCGGGACACCTACGCGACCATCGCGAAGCCGCTTCTGGCGGAGTTTGACGACCTCGCCATTTCGCAGCACTACTACCAGGAAGTGAGCAACGCCATCGCTGGGCAGGAGTCGATGGTGGAGGTCATGCGAGAGCGAGAGCTTGGCGGGTTTGGCTACATGAGCAAAAAGCTCATCTCCGTGTCGCTGAACTTCGAGGCTCTCAAAGGGAAGCTTAGCACGGGGGCTCCCTTCCAGAGCGAGTTGGCCGCTGCTTTGGCGGACGCCGACAGCGCGGACCTGGACACGATGTCCGCCCCGCTGAAAGCGTTTGCCGCGACCGGGGTGCCGAAGCCAGCGGCGGTTCGCGCCACCGCGTTCGACCTGGCGCGCGCTATCGAGGGCACGGGCAGGGCTCCGGTGCAGGAGCCCGTTCGTGGCTGGCTCGACTTTCTGAAGTTCCGCACCTCCTTCAGCCCCACCACCGCCGAACAGCACCAGGCCCGCGCCCGCGCCACCGCCGTCTCCTTCATGCAGCACATCGAGATGGGGGAGTACCCCCGTGCGTTGGAGCTGGCCGACGGCGTCTTCCAGAACGTGAAGAAGGAGAAGGACGCCAGCCACCAGTTCTTTAGCTCGTCCTACGAGGGCTTCCGCAAAACGGTGATCCCTGTTATCGCCTCTGATATCTTCCTAGCCTACGCCCAGTCCTCCCTGGATGCATCGCGGTACGCCTGTGTGGAGCGCATGCTGAAGGAGTAGTAGCGTATGAGTGAGTGCGTGTATGTGGTGGATGAGCGTGAGGTCTGTGCGCGGCCGCTGTGAAGAATCCCTGAGCTCAGCAGCGGAGAGGCGGCGGAGTGCACAGCAGTGTCATCCTATCAATCACCACCTCCAGCGGAGAGAGAGAGAGAAAACCTGTTTGTGGGTCAACTTAAGTCCTTCTCTTCTCGCCATTTCTTCTGCTCATGGCGTGTGGGGGAGTGTTCTGGGAGATGGCTTCCTCTAGCACGGCTTTCGCATTGTTCTGGCTATGCTCATTCTTGTGTAAGCATATCCGTGCGTGTGTGTACTGATCGATTTGTGGTGGTAGCGACTTGATTTTGGTGAGTCACAACAGTCCCAAAAGAGGAAGGAGAGAACGTTGTCGTGTTCGCGCAGACGGTGAGCGAGTCGCCGGCCTAGCACATATAGCGGACGCGCACAATGGCAAGGGCAACCGCGGCTACCGCGTTGCGCGCAGCACATCGTCCACCGAAGGACGGGCGGGCTTCTGCCGTACCACAGCAGCGGCTCCTTCCCACTCCCACCCCTCTCTCTCTCACCCTTCCCCTCCCTTTTCTTCAGTAGACCGTCCTGTTAGAGTCGTTCTGTTCCTTCATCTCATCACCAACGCAGGGAAAGCCCTTCCCCCTTCCTCTCTGAGGTGTGTATATATCCTGCCTTGGCTCACTCTGCCAGTATAGGACAGAGAGAGAGAGTAATTGCTTCACTCTCTGCAAATGGCTGACTGTACTCTGTCGTTGGTCCAAAGATTGCTGCGGGTAGCGCATGAGCGGGCAGACACGAGCGCGCTGAAGCAGGCGTTCGCCGCCCTCAAAGGCGCGGCGGGCGGTGGCGAAGCTGGGGATATGGACAGTCTCCCACAGCCTGCCAGAACTGAGCTGACGGTCCCGTCGTCCCTTTTCATTGTCTGCTGCGAGGAGGCGATCGCGTTGGCGCAGTGGGGCATCGCGGAGGAGTGCATCCACGCGTTTCATGGCGAGGAGAAAGCGGGCAAGTCGATGCAGGCACGTGCGCTGTACTGCGAAGGCATTGTGCGCAGCGCCGCCGCGAGGACGGATGTCGTTGATCGCTTCGAGGCAGTGGAGGAGCAACTCGCGTGCGCGGGGAGCGTTCTTGCCGGCCTGGGTGTTGCCATCGAGGATTGGCCGAGGAGCGCCGAGGTCGTGGTCACCGGCCTCGAGCGTCTGTGGATGATTGTGGGCCCTCTGTTCAACGAGGGCCACTACCACAGCGTGCTCGACGTGGTCGCGTTCGTCCTCTCGCTCCACGAGCGCCTTATGATTGGTGGTGCATTCAGCCATCTGCAGTGGACAGAGCGGTACGCGACGTGCCTGCGAGGGGTGGGCCAGATCTCAGAGGCCATCGCGCAATGGCAGATCGCACTGAGCACAGCTGCACGCCTCCACGACGATCGGATGCAGATTCAAATCCTCCGCGCACTGGTAGTCGCCGCGAGTGAGCGGGACACTGTTGTGGCAGCCAGCGGGTCGAAGACCGCCAAGAACGAGACGCCTGCCTTCCCAAAGTCCACCCCCCATGGATATGCCGTGTACGTCACACAGCTCTTCTTGAGCGGCTACTACCATACCGGCGCTGGCGCCAGTGTTGGTGGTTTGTCCCAGGCGCGTCGAGACTTGTGGGCTGCGCTGGAGCGCCTAGAGGAGGTCCAAAAACTGCTCCAGCGCCGCCACCCAACGGCGGATGGTTCCGCAAGCGGCGGCTCGGCGGCGACTCTGACAAACGTCCGCAGCGAGACGGGGGCCAGCAGCAGCATCGTGGCAGCCAATGCCAGTACTCGCCCTCCTCGTCAGCCCCACAACGCGGCACAGCAGCAACAGCAACAACAACGCAACACTGGCGCTACCACCCCATCGAATGCCGCAACCGACAGTGACTTGACCGATGGAGAAGTTCTGGAAGAGTTGGTGAGCGACGTGGTGCTCTGTCTCGCCCTTGTCGGTGAGGGGACGGAGGACTTGCCTGCGGAGCGGGGAACCAAGGAGGCGGATGTGGTGGTGCGCTTGCTGCGATCCGCGAACATGCGCGCACGCACTTTTGCGCGGTACACGAGAGCCGTCAAGCAGCCCGGATGTAACGCCGATACGCTGCGCGAACTCTCCACGGCTCCGGACACGGCGTACCTTACGACGGAGACGCGGCTCGCGCTTCTGCGATGCGTAAAGGAGGTGGAGGCGGCCCTGGGAAGCTGTCATGTCATTGCGAACGCGTCTGAGTGCGACTACGCTCGCCAAGTGGGATGCGCCATTTTGTGGGCGGTCATGCAACCGCTCCTACTCCCTCCGGGCGTGCACAGGCGCTACCCAGAGCGCGTCGCGGAGCAACAGCAGCTGAGAGGGTGCTTGCATCGCATGGCAGACGAACTCGCCGCGTGCGGGGCGAGGCTGCCCGTGCTGCAGACTGCCGTGGAGTACCAATGCAGCTTGTTGGAGCTCGAGTTTGACAACATCGCACTAGCCCGCCGCCGCGCACAGTCCGCCCTGCATCGGCTGCCCGCCAGCAGCGCGGTCGCCTTGTTCCAACAACCGGAGGAGCGAGCGCACCCGGCTTCCCCTCTGCATGCGGGGTCGGCAAGCTTTCAGAGCTCTCGCCTCAGCGGTGCAGCGGCGCCGAGTGGCGTGGATGGCTCAAGTGCCGGTGGCGCGGCTGACGGCGACGCTGGTGCTTTGGGGAGAATGCAGACCGCCCTGCCGATGGACTTTCCGCTTGCGTGGTTGCGCCACCGCATCGATGTCCGAGCCGCTCTGGACGCAAGTACTCTGCCCAACGCTGCCGCCCGGGCCCTCCGTTGCGTCGAGGAGGCCATGTCCACCGCAAACGGGGAGAGGCGCGTTACATTGCTGAAGCTGGCGTTCGCCAAGCTGCCACCTCTTCTTCCACAGCCATCCGCATCCGCAGAGGCAAAGATGACATCGCACGCTCCGCCGCCCTCTGCCGTGGCGCACAGCGGCGCAGCGAAGCCGCTACTCACCGGGAAAGAAAAGAAGGCTCGTCAATCCGTTTCCTCCAGCGCGCGCCACGACAGCAGCACAAAGGCCACTCGCTCCGCGCCGTCACCTGCCCACCAGCGCGTGAGTACGCAACCGCAGCAGCAGACACAGAGCGAGGAGGAAGGCTACCGCGCGCTGCCCGACGCCGCACTCGCGCAGCTGTACGCAGCGCTCCTCGCGGAATGCTGTGCCGACTCGCCTGTGCCGGATGCCCTCCTGCCCGTCGCCTCTGCCGTTGCCGAGGCACTTCTTGCCGTCCCTGTCGATCTTGTGGAACGTACGGCGACGGTGACTCCGTCGGGGTCATGTGAGGAGACTCGTCAAGTGCTGCAGCTCGCCCGGATGCAGGGGGAAGCTGCTCTCTTCCTTGCTGGGCGGGACGGGGTGGCTGGTTCCGCTCCTGCCACGAACAGTGGGGAGGCCAGCACGCCTCCCGATGAGACGTCCGCCTCGTACCTTTTGAAGGCTGCTGAGCTTGGTCGATTCCTGTGCGAACACGGCGAGGCGGGTGCGTGGCTGTGTTTGGACGCCTGCGACGTGTTCCTGCACCAGCACTGGGCAACCTTCGAGCGCGGCTCCTTCGCTGGTGTCGGTGACACTCTGGAGAAGCTGTACGACTGCTACCACTCCCTGCCACCCGCCGCTCTCGCACGGGAAGGCCAGCTTACGGCAGACATTGGGGTGACTCTGGTGTTGTCGCTGCTCTTCGAGTATGTGAAGGAAACGGGTGAGGTGAACGGCGAGCTGCACGCCACCTCCCTCGCGGACTTCTCTGAGCGAGTCCTTCGCTACCCAAAAGGCGACAGCGGCAACGCACGCCTCCGAAAGGCTGTCGAGGTGGCGACTCTCACGGCAAGAGCGGTCCCCACAGTCTCCCTGAAGGCGCAACTGTGCATGCTGGTCCCGCTCCTACAACGGCTCACTACGGGCAATGCGGCAGGCAACCGCGGTGGCGGCGGCGGCGGCCCAATCAGCGGGAGCGCCACGAGTAGCAGTCCGCTCGCTGCCGCCGCCATGGGGATGGGAGCGGCGCTCAGCGGCATCGCAGACCCCAACGCCGCCGCCCCGGACGCGCAGGAGGCTCTCCTCCTATTGATTGGCTGCCTTTGCGCACCGGGGCTCACGCGGCAAGAGAAGGCCGCGGTGGTGGAGCGGGATGGGCTGGCTTTGCTGAAGGCGGGTCCCCCCACAGTTCAGCTGTGCGGACGGCTCGCTGTCCTCGCCGAGGAACTTCGCCTCGACAATGTCCTCTTGGAGCTGTGTGACATCGCGACGGCCCTGTACAAGGCCGGGAACCTCGGCTGGGCTCGGTGGTGGGTGTCGGATAGGGCCATCTCGATGGACGAGTCCAAACCGCGTGACAGTGGTGGTCATGCACCTGCCCACGGGAAAGGAGGGGGAGGGAGAGGAGGACGACCTGGCGCCGACTACCCGACGAGCGTAAACGTCATTGAGAAAGCTTCCATGGCCCCACCCGACACGGAGACGGCCGGCAGGGAAGTAGCTGCTGTTAGTGTGCCCACACCGGAAGACTGGTACTGGTACGCCTACTTGCTGCAGAGTCAGGCTACGGTGTACTATGATCGCTGCAACGCAGTGGATGCCGGCAGCGCGGCGCGCCTGCGATTGCGGGTTCTGGCACTTCTCACAAATAGCGCCATCGCCGCGGCGCGAGCGCCTGCTTCTCGGCGTCGCGGACTCGTGCACACCGCCTACGGCTTATTCTACAAGACACTCTCTCTGGTGTGGAGCTCTCCTGGGTGCAGCCGGCACCTGCTCATTCCCAGCTTGCGCATGATGCTGTCGGAGCACGTGCTGGATCCTGCTCTTGTGGCCTTTGATGCGTCCAAGAAGACCAAGCTGCCGCGGAGCTCGGACCTCACCCCCGCTACCGTGGCATCGCGAGAGGGCTTCCGGCAGCTGCTGAGCCAACTAGGTGTCGTCCTGCTTCGGTGCTTCATGAGCGGCCGCGAGAGCACCAGCTACAACACCGCTAGGGATCCCCAGCGCGTCAGCTTCTCGAGCGGAGGACACAGTGCGTCCGCAAGAAGCAGCGCGTCGTTAGCGGAGGCGTCGGCGGCTCTCCGGTTCCTGCGGCTGTCGCTACCCGCGAGGTGGCAGCGCGAGCTCGCGTCGGCCGAGGCGGGCTACGTGGCAAGTCTTGGCCTGTCAGAGGAGGCCATGTCTCGCGCGTTGAAAGGCTGTGATCGAGAGTCGGAGGCCCTTGCCTGGTGTCGGCGTGCCTCTCTGGTTACCGACAGTCGCCAGCGCGCGTTGGAGGCGTGGAGCAAGGCGCTCTCCGTCATGGAGTCGCCATCGCCGTCGCCCACGGATGAGCGCGCGGATTCGTCGTTGGCATCTCCCGATACACAGGACTCACAGAGAGACGTTGCCCGGGCTGGTGTGCTGCTCCGCATGGCGCAGCATCTCATCACGCACGACTGGGTGTCCTACGGGGAGGCCAAACGCTCTCTCCACACGGCGCTGGCGCTTCTTGAGGGTGACGAGGAGAGGAGCGACGCACACTCTGCCAGCGAGCGCACAGGGAGGCCGGGCAGCAAACATACGCTCACTCCCTGTCGCACCGAGGCTACCACTGTGAACGCGGTACTTGCGAACCGAACCACGACCTGGCTCCGCCAGAGGCAAAAACGCGAGACAGAGGCGCCACGAAAGCAGTCCAACGCCGAGTTGCCCTCCCGTAAGCACGAGAGGAAGCTCTCCATGCGCGAGGTGGTGCTCGCGTTTGACGTGACGAGTGCCTTGTGGTCGTCGCTGGCTCCCCAGCAGCAGGGCGAGAAACTGCCGCCCGCTTATCAGCGCGACGTATCGAGTGGGGCCGCCGGCAGGGTCGAGTGGGCAATGCGCGATTACGCTCTGCTCATGGTCCACTACGTGCTCTGCATGTGGTACGTCGCGGCCGGAGACGTCTGCGACGCAGCTGCTTCGTCGCCGGTGAGGACAACAGCGGCTCCCGACAAGGCGGCGGCGGTGTCCACTGCCTGCCCGCTTAGTTTGCCGCTGCCGACAAGGGCATCTGACTGGCTCGGGTTCACCCCGAGCCCAGAGTTCGTCGCTGCCGCTGCAGCACTGGACTTTGTCAGCGATACGGATGGCGACGCTGACGTCCTGGTCACACTGATGGAGCTGTCGCAGTATCTCGCGCAGGAGGCCGGCCTGGAGCACCTCACGTTCCTTGTGGTGAGCTGGTGTCACTTCTGCATCACCATTCGCTCCGCTCAGCGCAAGAGTAGTAGTGGCTTCCTCACGTGTGTCCATCGCGTCACCAGTCTCTCCGCCCAGGCGGCGGCCCTGCGGTGTGGGGCAGCGGGGCACGCAGCACAGGCGTATCACGTTGGGACACCGGACGCGAGTCACTGGTTCGCGTTGCGGGAGCTCCTCGCTCCTGCGGCTGCGATGGAGAGTCCGTCCCCGCTGTCTCAAGAGACCATCCTCCTTGACGGCGGTGCACACGCCTTGCACGACGCGCGAGGACAGGCACCAGCTGTTGTCGCAATAGCGACAGGAGGAGGAGAAGGACCGAATGAACAGCAGACGTGTACACCTTTGGTGGCGGCGCTGCTGCTGGAGA
This sequence comes from Herpetomonas tarakana, assembly GCA_030849825.1. NCBI lineage: Eukaryota > Euglenozoa > Kinetoplastea > Trypanosomatida > Trypanosomatidae > Herpetomonas > Herpetomonas tarakana. The sequence continues at coordinate 22,171 of JASAOB010002811.1, forward strand.
TCAGGCACTTGACACTGCTCGGACGCCTCAGTGAGGCTGACGTGCTGGTGGACATGCTGCGGCGCAGCGGAAGCGCGCGCGAGCCCAATGTGGTGGTGGCCTGCGCACTGCACGACACTGCCACGGCGACAGTGCAAGGCGGTGCTGCGACTCGCAGGCAAGTACTTGAGAAGATGTCAGCATTTGAGAAGGATGAGAATGGCGCTGCGGGATCGCTGCGCCGTTGCGACGTTGGGCTACGTGTAGAGTGGCTTCGACGGAAGTGCACTCTCCTTGCGGCACTTGCAGAGTGGGACACACTTGCGCAGCTTCTGGCGAGTTTGGCAAACACGTCCACCACCACCACACTGGGCGATGGATCATTCGCGGATCGGGACAAGGCCACGGTGGCAACTGCGATGACCTTTGTCCTCTCGCACGAGGCCGTGGCGCGCGTCCAGCGGAGTTGTCTCAACGCGGTCGTGGAGTGCATTCTTTCCCAGAGCAGGTCAGCCGCCAAGGAAGGGCACACCGACAGATGGGACGAGACTGGGACGGTGCGTGTGGGTCGCAGCAACATCGTGACGGCCGAGAGCGTCGCGCGACAGTGCATCGGCGCGTTGGGCGACACGTCGGGAGCCTTTGCTCCTTCGCTTCCGTCCCGCATGGCTGTGGTATCCGCACTCGTGAAGCTGCGCGAGGCGTCCACCGCTCAGTGTCGCTACCCTTGGCTGAGGGAGCCTGCCGCTGCGACAGCCCACGGCCCAGACGAGACGGCAGCACTAATCGTGGCGCACCTGCACGAACTGAAGGAGGAAGCCGACGCGATCAGCAGCACACTGGAGGAAGTGCGGCGCTGTCTTGAGAACAGCGATGCCGCGACTGGGTCAACGGCGGAGTACGTCCCCGCGGAGGGCCCTGTGTTTTCTGGCCTCTCATATTCCATGAGCTCCGTCACGCGGTGGCAGGCGCAGAACGCGTGGGAGCGAATCATGGCGGCAGAGGAACTCCAACGGATCTACCGCAGCCTGTCCCTCGCCGAGATGGGGCTGCCGATGGGCGAGGGGCCGGCCCACCTTGAGCCATTCGTCGCTGACTACGTGCGCGACCCGTCAAAGACGCGAGCTGTCGAGTTACGCGAAGAGGATGCTGCACAGGAGGAGAGCTGCCGTCTTGCCGCTGCGTGGCGCGAGCCCGTCGTGGAGCGGCCCGCTGAACTTGTCAATGCCTTTGCTCACTTTGGCGTGCCCGTGCAGCTCCTCGACGGCGCGTCCCGATTCGGCATCCGCGTTGCACTGCTCGCTGCCAGGGATATGGTGCCGGCGGATGGGAACCGCGAGAGCGAAGATGTGCTAATGGCGCTGGTGCGGTTGGAGTTCCAGCAGGCGCTGGAGGTTGCTTTTAGCACCAACAGCTACGGAAAGGGGCTCCCGTCTGTCCAACACGGTCTGGTGGACAGGTGGAGCCGGCAGCCATCCACGATGACGCTGGAGATGTTGACAAAGGGAGCAGCAGCCGGTCGCGGTAAAGGCGCGCAGAGCAGCGGAGGAGTCAGTGGCACCAGCGAGAGGCGGCTGAACGCGAAACGAGATGTCGCAGCCGCTGCTACTGCAGCGGCCCAGCTACTGCCATCACCAGGGACGCAGCAGCAGCTGTCGGACGAGCAGCGCCACGTGCTGGCGTGTGGTGCTGCCGTGGCGCGAGCTGCGCGAATGCGCTTCGACTTCACGCGGCTGAACGAGGTGGCGGTCTTGGTGGCGCACCTGTGTTGCCTGTGGGGGCAGCCGACGTATGCTGCCACCGTTGCTGAGGTGGCGAGCGGCGCTCGCCTCGGCAGTGCGGTGCTCGATCTGTTCAGCGCGACAGTCGGGGATACGGAGGAAGGCGTACGCTGGCGGACTCTCTCGACCGCGATGGGAGCGTCCCATTTGTCCGCGGCGGCTACGGACGACAAGAAGGGATGTTTTGTGTCATCCCCGGCGTTTGCCCAGATGCGTGCAGAGCTGCTGTCCTTGTCGCCAACGCTCCAGACGCTGGAGTCGATCGGCTCACTGGACTTTCTCCTCGACGAGCACACGTCGCACAGCGGGACCACTCCGTCCGAAGGCCAGAACCAATCTTGCCGCCCACAGCAGCCGGAGTCGCGACTGTCCGTCGCGACTCCTTTGGAGAATCTCGTACGCGGCGATGGTGGTGGCACTCGTGTGTGCTTGCCGGATGGGAGCGCTTGCCTTACCATCACGCTCGCCTTCCCGTCGCCTTGGGGTCTGCAATGTGCCTCCCCTGAGGACGAGTGCGGCTTCTTCGTCATTCTCCATCTTGCTGATGGAACTACGGAGGCACGGCTGCGCTGCATCCCCTGCAGCTCCTTCCGCGAGCTGTTGGCGCAGTTCGCTGAGCTGCTGACGGCACAGCGAGCCCGCCTCGCGGAGAAGGACAGAGCCAGCGATGGCGCATGCGCAGGAGAGTGTGCCGACAATGAGATGTTCTTTGGCCTTCTCGCCGGTTTTCTCGACGCCCTGGACGTGGAACTCGTCGTCCCGCTTCTCGGGGAATGGGGCGACCTTTTGGCGCTCTACGCGGTGAAGCAGCCCCTTGTCCTGTGCCTGGACCCGCTGTTGCAGCCGCTGCCGCTGGAGCACGCGCCGTTCCTGGCGAGTCGATGCGGCTCCATGACGAGGGAGATCTCCGTCCGCGGCGCCGCGACACGGGGCGGCGTCTCTGGCACCGGTGCCGCAGGCCACCGCGCGCTCAGCAGGAACGGAGTCGCCACCGCTAGCGGGACAGGCGGAGGCCATCAGACGCTTCTTCTGCTCGATCCCCTGGGCGACCACCGGCCCACCGTGGAGGCTCTCCTCAGTGCTGACGGCGGTGGGAAAGTGCGCGGGGGTGGTGCAGCCGGTGCGGTTGTCCTCACGGCCGGCGGGCTCGGCCTACCGGTGACCGAGGCCGCCATGGCCTTGGCATTGCAGCAGCCGTCTGTCAACGCGGTGGTGCTTTCCGCCTGTGGGCCTCTTCCCCGTGCCCTCCCCGCACGCGTGTTGTCGTCGGTGCGTCTCGGCCACGTGCAGGCAGTCTTAATGGCGACTGGCTCGGTGAACCACCACTCCGCCCAGCGAGAAGCGAAGTCCCAGTTAATCGGAGAGGCAGACGGAGACTCTGTGTCCGGGGGTAGTGGTGGTGGTGGTGGTGGTGTGCTCCTGCCACGGTACACGCAGGAGTGGCTCGTGGCGTTGCTCGCCCTTGCGCGCGGCGTCCGCTTTGCCTCCCTGCTGTGGTACCCTTTGCCGCCCCGCGACAGCGACACGCTCTGCCGCCGCTCGCTTCCTGGTCTGCATAGTGGAAAGGGCATTAGCGACTATATCCCGTCCATCACAGGTAGTGCCGGCGGGCCCCGTGTATCAACGGCCTCCCTCTCCAAGAGTACAGGCACGGCCCACAGACGCCATCCTGTCAGTATTCAGTACGGTGTGCGGCCCGGAGCACTGTCCAGGACAAAGTAACGCGCCGTGAATGCTAGCGGTGCCGCGTTGATGTCTCTCCCCCCTCCCGTGGTACTGCATGGTCACATTCTCCACATGTACAGACCAAAAAAGAGAAATGGCGCGCCATCCTTTCCTACACTCTCTCTCTCTGATATGTATACCTTTCTACCTCTCCCCTTCTACCATGTCTGTTTCACCCGAATGTACATCTGAGTTGGTCTCCATCCCCCATTCACACGAATCAAAGAAATCAACGCCGAGCAAGGACCTATCGGGTGGGCCAAGGCGGGGGCACGGAGTGAGTCTTCCGCCCCTTTTTGCGAAGTAAACGGCCCTCCACCTGGTTGACTTTGCACAGTTTGTGGTGTGCATTCCACTTCCCTCCCCCTCCCCCTCCCTCTCTGTTTGCCCTTTTGTTTCAGCCCTTCACTCCACTCTCCTCCTTCTTTGCTTTCGTGCATCCTTACGCGGAGCTGACGGGGCCACTTGGAAGCTACCTGGTACCTACCCCCTCTTTGCCGCATACACACACAGACACACACGGACACCCCTTGCCGGTGCGTGTTCTTCCTCATCATCCCTTCTGCATCATCATGAAGAGCTTTGTGCGCGGTGTGCTTGGCGCGGCAACCACTGGCGCTTCCTCGTTGAGGGGAAAGGCCATGGAGATTCGGGAGTCGCCGAAGCCGCTTCACTACGCTCTGTCCGCCTTCCGCTGGCATCTCGACTCTAGGCCGCCCAGTAAGGCGATTGCCATCCATGACTACCTGAGCACCTCGGCGGCGTGGGAGCAGTTTCTCAACGAGAGCGTTGGGGGGCTTCCCCTGGCGCGCCTGACGCCGACCGAACCGTTGGAGGTGTACTCGGTGGATCTGCGCGGTCACAACGCCTCGGAAGCTGTCACGTTAGGCGAGGGAGAGGATCTTGCGCGGGCCTCGGCCGCTGACGTTGCACTTCTGCAGCGCGACATTCTGAAGACGGAGACAAAGCTCACGGGCGTGGGCTTCGGTGCCATGGTGGCGTGCCAAGCCGCCCTGCACGCACCCGAGAGCTTCTCCGCGCTCGTTCTCTTTGTGCGGTACTTTTCCCAAATCTTCGAGTGCGACCCGTCGACTTACGGGGTGCGCTCCGTCATCCAGTCCGCCCCGCAGGACGCGCGCACGATCCAGGACATGAACGCGTATCTCAAGGGCAAGTACCCCAACCCCATTGAGCGTGCCATCCTTCTGTCCTCCGTCGAGGAGTGCAACGGCAAGGCGCGTCTCCGCTTCAGCGACGCGCTGGTGCGAGGGGAGGAGAAGATGATCCTTCCCGCGAGCGCCGAGGATGCACAGTTCCTCAAGCCAGTGAGCGTCTTTGTTGCCGACGCCACGGAGAGGCCGCCCACCGAGGCTGAGATGGCGCGATTCAAGAAGCTGTTTCCACAAGGCAAAGTGATGCGGCTCAACACGAACGGGGAAGTCTTTGGCTCTCCCGCGGTGCCCATGGTTCCGCTGATGCTCCAGTACTTTAGCCTGCTCGGGGAGGTAGCGTCAGAGGAGCAGCAGCAGTAGCCAACCCGTTTGTCGTGCTTTGGGGACAGGCAGGAAATGATGGGCAACACGGAGGACATTCTTGTGTGCTTTTGCGGGTGGGTTGCCAACGTCTAGCCCTGCGTGATCCACGTGTGAGACACACTCTAGCCATTCTTCTCTCTGTGGCAGGAGCGCGTGGGATCCTTTTCTCTAAAAATCGTTAATAGGGTTCGGGTTGATTGCTTATCCCCCTCCCTCGTCGTCTGTGCGTGCCGATCCAACTTCACAAAATAAAGTAGCTCACGAACTCCCTTCCCCCACTCCCCCTCTCTCTGTCTCTGTCTGCAGGGGAGACAGAGACAGTGATGGTGGAGGCAGATGCGGATGCTTTCACGTCCCTCCCCTGTTCCTCTCCCTACACGTTGTCGCGCACCGCATATCGGAAGTCGACTTGATGTACTCGCCTTCGCGAGTGGACAGGGAGGTCAAATCGAACAGACATCGGCAGCGACCTGTGCTGTAGTGGGCTCTCCTGTGAAACTACCGCTCTCCTCACTCTCTCTCTCTCTCCTTATTTGCACGCTCGTGTCCCCTCTGCATCTGTCCCCCACCAGCTCACATTGTTCGCTCCTCTTTCACCCCCCGTGCACTCCTTTCCTCTTGTTGCTGTTGTTGTTGTCGTTGTTGCTCTAAGCGTAACAGACTCGCTCACCCTCTGTTCCCCACCGCGTTCCGGGAAACCACTCTCCACATTTACATTTGCCCATCGGCGCGACAGCTGCCTTGATCGACTCGGGCCCTCTCCACACTCCACCTGGCTTCCTCCGCTGCTGTAGGACGTTGTCGGCTCGCGAAACCCAGAAAGGAGAGTAGTATCAGTAGCACCACAATGGCGTCCCGTCTGTCGCTGTCGCTCGTGGCAGCTTTCGCCCTGATTTTGGCCTTTGCACTTCCATCGCTTGCCATCCACGAGGATGAACAGGGGCTACGCGACTGGATCATGCGCTTCGCGGGGAACGTGCGGCACGCCGCGGTGCCCCCTGTGGCCGACCCATCCCTTATTTACGTCCTCTCCGAGGAAGGCGCCGTCAGCGCTCTCGAGGTTAGTCCTCGCGGCGCACTCAACCTGACGTGGCGCGAGGTGTTCTCCGATGCCCCGCAGTGTCTGGCGGCAGCGGAAGCCGCCGTGCTTGCTGTGGACGCGAAAGGTGCGGCCTACCTGCTGAACCCACAGCACGGTTTCATCGAGACGACGTTTCTGCTGCAGCGTCCGGCGGCTGCGTCCGTCGCGGCACACTCCGTGGCCTGCTCCATTGTGAAGGAGAAGGCGATCGTGGCCATGTACGACAACAGCACCGGCGTCGTGCGAGTGTACGGGTTTGACATCACGGCCGACGACGAGGTGATTTCGGTGGACACTACGGTGAGCGTCGGCGCGGACGCTGCCTTCGTCCGCGTGGGTGGTGAGAAGCACCTGTGGGTGACCGACAAGGACCAGCGCACCGTGCACTATGACATCACGACGGGCGCCAAGGTCGGAGAGGGCAAAGGGAGCGTGGCGTTCGCCGGCCCTGACGGCGAGCACGTGCTGGTGACGGACAGCGGACTTGGCGGCAAAATGAGTCAGGGGGAGGACATCTCGACAGAGTGCGCGCGCTGCAGTGGGACCGCTGTTGTCGATCCTGAGAGCAGCGCTGTTGTGTCCCCGGGCCTTGTGACCGTTACAACAGAGGGCACGCAGATGCGTGTCGCCTTCCCCGACTCTGTTCTCGTGCACGACGTGGATGGGTCTGCGGGAACCGCCTACCCCCTCCTCGCCTTCACACGTGCGAGCGAGGAGGGCCTCGTGTACACGCTCATCAAGGCGGCCAACTACAACCTCATGCTCCTCACCTCCGAAGGCACTATCCTGTGGGAGCGCCGCGAAGGGCTTTCCGGTGTCGCCGCCACGCTCATCGTGGACCCCCCACACCAGGCGCTGGACCGCTTCCACTTCAACAAGCACGTTCTCCTGGCGACGCGCTACGGCACGCTCTACGGTGTCCCTCTTTCGGAGATGGGCACAAAGATTGAGCTTGTGACCGACTTCTCGTCCCCGCTGCTTGCCAAGTTGGAGGCGACCTCGATGAAGGAGGTTGCCGTCACTGCCATGAAGGAGGCATCGGAGACCACAGTCGTCATCCGCTGTAAGTACCAAGACACAACGGCTATCGTCTTTGTGGACCTCGTGGCCAAGAAGGTCACGGAGGTGCGCCTCTTCGAAGAAGCCCTTGTCGTCGCGCCGAGGTACATTATCGAGAAGGACCTCACGCTGCGGGGCTCTCTTGATTACCCGCAGCTCTATGTGTACGTGACCCAGAGAAAAGAGGGCGTTGTGGAGGGCTACAGTGTGTCGAACGCGACCAAGCGCGCCACACCGGCGTGGTCGGTCAGGCTTCCGTACCCAATCATCGCCCACGCCTCCGGCGAGGAGCTTGGCCGCACCGCTGTGGTGAACGATCTCCGCGTGTACCCCAACAACACGGGGGCAGAGCCCGCAGAGGAAGTGCGCCACCGCTACCCGACCCACAACATCGTCGTTGTCGGCTACTACGAGCCAGCGACGGACGACCACCTGTCCGCGCTGGTCATCACGGCACTGGACGCGGTGACGGGCAGCGTTCTTGCCACCACGCGGCACGAGGACGTGGAGGGGGAGGTGAAGATGGTTGTGGTGGAGCACGCCGTCATTTACTACTTCCTGGATGCCAGCAAGATGCGCTACGTCTTCGGTGTGTGGGAAATGTTCGAGGAGGAAGAGGGCTACGTCGTCCGCAAGTCGGACGGCGCGGCGCTACCCCTGGTGATTGCGTCCTTCTTTGTCAAGACGGACCGTGTCTTCAGCTCCCGCGCCACGAGGCCCCCCGTCGTGGCTGCGTCGACCCTTGGCATCCACGGCGGACCGATAGCCGACATGAGCGTCACCACCTCCCACGGCGCCATCGCGCGCAAGAGTCTCGTCCTGGCGTTTGAGACCGGTCGCGTCGCCGTGGTGGAGGTGCGTCACCTCTTGGCCGGCGGCCAGATGCCGATGCCGAACGTGGAGAACAAGCAGCTGTCGCACGTCATCATCCCCAGCCCCTTCCTTGCGTCGCACAAGTACCGCATCGCGCAGCCGCGCCAAATCACGACGGAACCTACCAGCCTCGAGAGCTCCTGCCACGTTGTCGTCACGGGCCTCGACCTCTTCTACGTCCGCTCGTCCTCCGGGAAGCCATTCGATCTCCTCAATAGCGATTTCAACAAACCGCTCCTCGTTGCGCTGGTGGCCGGCTTCGCCGCTCTGTCGTTCGTCGTTCGCTATCTCGTCACGCGCAAGAGCCTGAATGCTCTCTGGGAGTAAGCACACACACACGGTGACGACCCTACACACACACACACATATATATATACATTCGACGGAGAGTGTGTGCGTTTGTGTTTGTGTGTCTTTGGGCTGCTCATGTGTACAGTGGTGGCCCTCTCACTCTTTCTCTCATTGCCCCTCTGTCGTTTTCTGCCTATAAAAGTGTTCTCTTTCCTTTTCGGTTGTGCTGGTGCTTCCTACTTCCACACGTAACAGTTGTCTAATGGCATGAAGCCACTCCTTGAAGTAGAATACACAGAGATTTGGGCGAGGGAACGAGCGAGCCGGTGCCGCCGTCCTGTAGCAAGGCAGCTTCTGGGAAGGGCAGCACATGTGTTAGCATCGTCCCTCCCCTCAGTTTGCCAGCGCCTTATCGGCCTCGAGGCAACGGGACATGATTGTGTGTGGGTGTGTCTTACTGCATTACCCCCCACGGAACTACTGGGCACCGCGGTGCGGTGGGCAACACACCCTTTGAGGGGTGCTCCAACACTACCCGCGACCGCTCTCCCCATCCTCTCTCTTCATGCGCTCCGCCCCATTCCACCTCTGACCAGCAGATCCACCACATCATCAAAGTCACCACCGTCACAAGTTCGCTCCACTCTGTGAGCCCATTTCCTCTCGGGCTGAGCCATTGCAGCCCCGCTAGACCCACCATAGAACTCATTTGCGCTTGCGCCTAGAGATTCCTCCCCCTCTCCCACTGCCGACAGCATGTCACAAGTCGCGGGCAGTTTGGGAGAAGCGGATATCGAAAAGCAGCTTAGCGAGTGGAAAGCTCAGATGCGGGCGGAACGCAACCTCCGCCTCACTCTGCCGTCTGCGCAGCATAGCCTCAACGCGTCCAATGCTGCTGCGTCTACTGCTACTGGCCGCGAGGATGATGCGATGAGCGCAGGTAGAAATGTCAACAGCAACGTCGCCAACAGCCGTGGTCGCGCGGCCTTGGCAGCAGCAGCCTCTAGTGGCGGGAGAAGTACGGCAGCAACGCATCGTCATGCAGACGTCGCTACTTCGCTGGAGGACTACAAGAAACAAATCCAGGAGTTGGCCGCTCCGATCGCAGCGGACGTGAAGCTCTCGCGGTATCGCCGTGCCAGCGCTACCGAGGGGGGCCAGAACGATGAAACCCGCTCTGTCGTCAACCCACACGATGTGACGTTTCACAAAGCGAAGAGCGTGGTGGCCGACTATATTCGAGCTCCCTGCGCTCCCGCGTCAGGCGGCGCGCGCCAGACGGGCAAAGCAGCCTCCCGGCGATCGTCGTCGAAGAGTAGTACGAAACGCACTGTGCTCGCTTCGTCGCAGCCCAGAGGAAGGGAAGAGACGTCGAGCAGGTTAAACGAGCGTGGACGTGCCTCACGGAGCGAGAGGAGGACACCGCGCTGGGGCAGGAGCACCGACGGACCCGACTCCTCGTCCCCCTCGCACACGAAGGAGTCGGCGGCGCTGACCACCCCTCGTCGAGGAGTCCACAACGACAAGCCAAAAGTCGCCATGGACGTCTCGGGCTGGACACGCGCAGCGCTGCTCCGACGGGAGGCTGCACACCGTACGTTGAGCAGGCAAGGCCGCGCTGACGAAGGACGCGGGCACAGGCGAAGTAGTGGCCGGACTGTCTCCTCCCCGCACCGCTCCCGAGAGGAGGGCAACGCCAATCGAACGGGTGGGCTGCGCGAGTCACCGAACCGTTTCCGTGCGACGGCAGGGCCCGACCCGGATGCTGGGAGAAGCGCAGCGGTGGTGCAAGGGAAGGACGGGGAGAGAGAGCGGCCTGTGCAGATGCTCTTCACGAGCTCCCTCGACCACGACCGGAGAGCGCGGCCGACCGCGTCGACCGCTGCTGCGAAGGAGCCTTTGGTGGTGGCACGCTGGCAGGATCCGGTGACTCGCTCACGCTTCCAGCCTACCATTCAGTACAGCTCCGGACGAAATCCTTCCCCTCCTGCACGAGCCATGACATCAGGCGGCGTGAATGGTGTCAAGGAGATATACAGGCCATCCTGGCGGGACAACGGCAGCACCTACAGGGAAAGCACTTTGCCTGCCTCTGATCGACTGTCGGTGTCTCCACCAACACCGAGCCCCCTTGGCCCGCGCGAGCAGCGCCGCACGTGTTCCGCGCCGCGGTATCGGGAAGGTGACGCAGAGGCACACGTGCCATGTGCCGCAGTGTCGGCGCGCAACGCCATCCCCGCCCCTCGATCAACCAACGCAAACACCGCTTCCCCGATGGACGCCTGGTCATCGTTTCTGGAGCCGTCGTTTACGCGAGCGGACCTGTATCAGGGGCAACGCGCGGAGTCGGCACGCGTACCATGGGCTGACATTTCGGCGGATGTGACGCCAAACCCACGCTCTGTGCAGCCCCACCCGCGTCCTGTGTGGTACCGCGAGCACCACTAGCGCGTGGGGACTCTTCTCAGCGAGACACAGTTGCCTCAAGTGTCTGCAGAGGAGCCTAGCGAATGGAGTACCGGCCGCGACCGCTTTAGAAGGTATTACGACTGAAGACGCGAAAGAGGCGAGGGATATGTACGAGAGAGGAGGAGTGAAGGGGGGAGCGTGACATGCACAGAACGTGATCTCGCACATGGTGTCCTCTGTCCCTCTTTTCTTACCCAGTCGTAGAGACAGGAAGAGTGGGGCAGCCATTGCCAGAACACACACATCTTCATCTTCACCCTCTTCCCCTCCCCGCTGCAAACGGTACCCACACCACACCGTCCCATCGGCAAGTAGGGAGGCAGCATGAACTCGCTGTCCGCCGGATTTTGTGCTGGGCTGCTGCACGGCGCCTTCACAGAGCAAGACATGGCCGATTACAAGGCGAGATGGCCCAATCCCACTGTGCAGGTGGTTGATATCCAGCGCTACCCCGCGGAGCTCTCCGGCCCACGTGAGGCGGAGCCGTCGCGGTTCTACGCGGCGGTGTCGGACTCACTGTCCCTTCTGTGGGTGGTGATTCCTCCCCGTACGGAAATGGAGGAGATGATCTCCTCCTTCTCTCTCGTGGTGGGCTGCTGCCTGACCCTTCGTGACTACGCCGTGGTGAAGGCACCGAATGGCTGCAACGTGCTCGTCCCCCTGAGTGTTTCCTTCTCGCAGAATCCTCTTTCCATGATCGGGCAACCGCAGTACGACCCCAATCTGTTTTCTCTGTCCCCGGGTGCTCTCTCCTTCACGACTGCCGCGAGACGGGGCAAAGTGGCAAGATGTATGGAAGAAGAAGATGGCAGCAGCGCGACTTTGCTCGGCGGCTCGGTCGGGGAGCTAATCGCTCTGCGCGACCTCGTTGAGCGGCCGGAGTGCGCGATGCGGCCGTGGTGGGTGGTTGTTCGCGTTGTCTGGAAGGGGAAAGCCTATCCCGTGCAGGGCAGACACGGGCCTACCGACGGTGTCTCTCGACGGGGCGGCGGGTACGGAGCGCGAAGTGCCGGAGAAGCGGGACTTCTCCGTTCCTCACGGTGCGTACAGCGCTGTGTGGCGGTGGACCATAATGGGGACGCTCTTCTGTGCGTGTTTTGGCTTAACACGCCAAGTGGCGATGGAGGACGGGAGGTTGTATGGACGGACGAGAACCAGTCCTCTCGCGACGAGTTTTTCTCTGTAGGTGACTGTCTCCAACTTCACCGTGGTAGTGTGCTCTGGGGTGCCGGCGAGACCGTGGTGCCGATGCACCTGCAGTTCTCCGAACGATCGATCGTGCGGGTGCTACCACCACACGAAGCCGCCTCCCTTCCGCAGTCGCCGTCCACGTTCTTTGGCAGCCTCAGCGACGGTGCACGAACAGTGCTCGAGATACTGGAGAGCTCCTCTGTTGGCGACGTGGTGGCGTTCGCGGCACGCGTGCGGTACGTGGACAGCGGTACGTACGTGAACACAAAGCGCGGGCGAGTGTTGCGCGTCGTTGCGTGCCTCGAGGACTTGGGCAACCCAAACGCCTTTATCGACACCACCTTCTGGGGAGAACTCGCGGAGGATGTCCGGATGGAGCCGGGGGAGGTGTGGTACATCACCGCATGCACGGTGCGTGAGTTTATGCGGAGGAAAGTGCTAGGCACTCGCTCCACCAGCGTCACCTTGCGACTCGCCGCCGCCGCTGCAGCAGAGAATGAGGGCCAAACCAGCCAGCCTCCTGTGACGCCGGCCTCGGAATATGCACATGGGGACGCAGCAGGTGCGGGACTGCACCGCCCGTCGACCAGCGGAGCAGATCCGCAGGAAGAGTCGCAGATCTCACGTGTGCAGGAGGATGGCCAGGCAGACGTGGGCGTGAGAAGCTCCGATGAGATGGCCCGTGACGCTGTGCCAAAGGCGGTCGTGAGCCTGCGCGAGGCAACGCCGACGCTCCCCGCCGTAGCTCGCTTTCAGCGCGTGGAGGTTCCGCCTCTGGGGCTCACATGCAACGCGTGTGAGCCCCAGGCGACGGTGGCGTGTGATTCTGACACGTCACAGGTCCGACAACGGTGCGCGCGCTGCGGGGCCCCCGCTTTGGACTCCAGCCCTGCCGCTTTCCTCGTCTTGAGCGACGGGCTGGAGTGCGTGATGGCGCGCTGCCTGCCGTCTGTGGTGGAGTGGCTCACAGAAAGCGCCATGATTCCTTTGGCGGATGGAGAGCGTGGTGCTTGTGCCGCATGGCACGGGATGCCGATATTGGTGTGGCTGTTCACCGAACCCGCGACGCAGTGCCGTACGGTGATTCGATGCGACCATGTCAACCTTCGCGAATGCTCTCGGGTGCTCTTGGCCACAATCACGGAGCGCCTGTCTGCACAGGGGGAGGAGGAAAGTGTCCTGGCCTGCCGTTTGGCTCCTTGCTGATGCACATCCATTACTGACATATAGTTTCACAAGTGGCTCCCCCCCCCCCTCCCTCATCCTCATGCACACAGAATCACAAACGAAAGAAACCGCGAGAACACAGAGAGAGAGAGAGGCGACATTAGCTGTTCTGTTGTGTTCCCCACACTCTCCGTTGCTGCTGCGACACTGTCTCGGCTGTTTTGCACTTTAGGATTCCCGGGTTGGATGGATGCGCACGGATGCAAACCGTCCCCCCTCCTTACTCATTGCCCTCTTCTTTCGCCCCTTGTACTTCCTTTCTCATCTCAGCTTTGACTTGCTGTTTCGTCGTCGTGTGTCAAGTCATTCATCTCCCTCCCCCCCTCTCCTCCTCATATCCCTCTCCCTGCTTTGTGTTGCGAGTCTCTCTATCCATTGCTGCCACTTTATTAGGTTTCTTCGTTGTCGTTGGTAGCCTTTGCACATCGTCGCCTTGAACTCTGCTCTGGGGAAGGAAGACGTGCATTGCCTACGTGCTTTCTCCTCCTCGTCTGTGTTGATTGTATTTCACACTCCGTACCGTTCTTTCGTTTGACCCCTCTGCTTCGCGGATTGCGGTCCATCTCGTCCTTCTGGGAAACGGGTCCCCCCCCCCCCCCCGCTACTGCATACCCACATCGACTCGGAGCATCTCCTTGCCCAGGGCTTGTGAAGAAGAAATGGGTGCGGCATCGAAGCTGTCGGCGATCGCCGAGGATTGCGTCTCGGCGGCCCAAAAGACCATTAAGAAGCACATTGGCGGCGAGACGAAGGGCAGCGAGGCAACAGTCGGCGTCGCGGTAGTGGAGCAGGCCTTCACGCACGGAAAGGAGAAGTCACTGACCGAGATGTCCGCTGCTCTCTTAAAAGCCATGGTGAAAGCAGCCTGTGGCTCCGACAAAGGCACCACAAAGTTGCCATCGGGGGAGGTGGTTGTCGACGCCTCCGCAGCCCTGCCGGAGCGGTCCTTCGGGGACGTGGTCAACACCGGATCGCTCCGCTTTGCCGAACTGCCCGCTGGCAACAGCAGCGTGAGCGCCGTGGCGGAGGCCGCGTATGTGCGGTACCTTCGCAAGCACTCGGACCCATCAGTGTACTGCGTCACGGCTTTCCCGCCGTGCTTCCTTCCCTCAGACAGCGATGGCGCGTCGCGTACCGATGTAAGCATCGGCGGCTACGTGATTTTCTCCTTACTGTCCACCGGTGCCACGACGACGTCGCTGAGGATCTTCACCAAATGTATAGACTCGGTCCTTGGCAACATGTGCAGTGCGTCGTTCGCCACCTCGGTACTGCCGAAGCAATGGACGAGGGAGCTGGACAGCCTCACCCCAACCGCCGTGGCTGACGTGCTCGAGGACGTGCAGCTAGCCATCTCCGAGTACTGGTCCGACAGCGCACAAGACGAGCACGCGCGCGCGGAGACCATCTTCCTCATGGCCTCCGTCGGCTACGACCTGCGCGGGTACTTCAAGGGCAAGACCTGCGCAGCGGGCGGCGTGTTTCGCGGTGATCGGCAACTGCTGGAGCAGGCCCTCACGTGCTGTGACGACTGGGGAGTTACCTGCTTCAAGCTGACCACCATTGACTGGGGTGCGCTGTGGGGCGGGACAAAGTACGAGGACCACGCCCTTTCACAGGTGCGTACCAGGCTCCGCACCGTATCGGAGCTCCGTCACTTGCTCGATGAGATTAGCGAACTGCTCGGACTGGAGGACTTTCGCAGCCTCAAGACGGACACTCTGTGGGACACTTTTGGCGATGTGGATGTGTTTGACATTCCGGCAGCGCCAGCGGCAACGTCGCCCACGAGTACTGACCCCACGGCGGCAGGTCCTGCGTCCGCAACCGCCACAACTGAGCGGCAGTGGGAACTCAGCCTGAGCGCCTTTTATCGTCGACTGGAGCCAGTGGAACACCGCTGCGCCACAGCGCTGAGCGAGCTCTTCTCGTCGCGCGGCGACGCTGCCCCCCAGGCCGTCCTCAGCGAGTTTGCAACGTACAGCCAGCTGATGAAGCGACCCATTGTCGCGAAGCAGCTCATCAGCGAACGCGACGGCTTTCTGGCGAGGCTGAATGAGCGACTGCAAGCCATTCGCATAGAGTTTGAACACCGCGCCGAGAGCATGGAGGACGAGACGATCCTGGAGGAGGAGGACCGGTCCTGCCAAACAGGCCGCTTTATGCCCGGTGTGGCCAACAACATCATCTGGCTCCGGCAGCTGCGCGGCACTGTCGAGGAGATGATCGCCATCGCCACATCCACCCTCTCCGACCTGCGGAACGCCGCTGACTTTGTGACGGCGGCGAAGGAGCTGCTTGAGGAGATCGAGGACTACGAAACGCAGACATATCGCAACTGGGTCGCGGACGTCGAGGACAGCGCCGGCTCCCTCACCTTGGATGCCAACGCACCGCTGATGGAGATTGACGCGGTGGGGAAGGTTGAGGTGAACTACCCCGAGCGACTCGTGCAGTTGCTGAAGGAGGTGCGCATTTTCGGTTCCCTGGGGTATCGCGTGCCGGACGCCATCCTGCGCGTCACGAAGCAGGGCCACCAGTTCTACCGCAGGGCGGTGGCTCTGAAGAATGTCGCGAACACGTACAACTCCATGGCCGACGACATCATTCCATGCACTCAGGCAATGCTCTTGGAGCCGGCAGTGAACTTTGAGAAGGTCATTACCGCGAGCGGGAACAGCAAGCTCACGTGGAAGAGTGAGCGCGAGGCCGACGCCTTCATTCGTAAGCTCCGCGGCGTGTGTCAGACGCTGAACGACGACAACCGCCGCATTCACAAGCTGCACCGGGAAATAGGCAACACTGTCCTGGAGCTGTTCTCCGTGGACATGCTCCGTTCGCGGGAGCGCTGGGTCGGAAAGGTGCGCAGCATCCGAGAGAAGATGGAGGGCAGCTCCTTCAAGAACATGGACGGGTGGAGGACGTTCTGGGACATGCAGATATACAAGGCGATGGAGGCACAGTACCAAATTGGTTTAGAGAGCCTGCATGAGACGGTCGATGAAATCAAGGCGGACGTGGTGTACGACCAGGAAACAGGTCAGGCCGGCCTCCGCCCATCCTTGGAGATGATTCGCGATCAGTACTACCAACGCATTCGGGATTTCACGACCTTCCCGCTCCGCTTTGTGGGCTGCAGCGGTGTGGAAGGGTTCTTCAAGGACATGCCCGGGCGGAATGAACAGGGACTCTACGCGGTCATGCAGCACGCATCGCAACTGTTCCGCCTCCTGGACAAGCAGCTAAGGCACTTCACGCCCATGCTGGTTATTGGACGCTGTGGCAAGAACGGGAGCCCATCCCTCGAGGAGATTGTGGGGCAGTCGCTGACCGAGGTGCAGCACTGGGAACAGAGCATTCGCCTGCTGAAGCAAAAGGGTAAGGAGATCAACTCCGAGGACCTGTTCATCAAGGTCGGCTGCATCACCTTGTGCACGGCCGGAATCAAGGGAACGGTAGAGGAGCACCTCTCCAAACTGAGCGACGTGCTCAAGTCCACTCTGAAGCGCAGCGCGGAGGGCCACCTCAACAGCATCGACAGCTACCTCGTCAAAGTGTCCGAGTGCCTCGACAGTAGCCTGACAAAGCTGGACGAAGTAGGACAGGCGAACCTCCTCTACGGGCAACTGATGGAGCAGCGACCAGCGATGGAAGTGGAGTTCCACCACTTCTACAACAAGAACATCCTCCTGCAGAGCATGACGGGCTCTGCGGGGCTGGACTTCACCAAGACGAAGGACCAGTGGGACTACTTCATGCGCCGACTCGACTCCCACGAAAAAGAGGTGGACGAGCAGATGGAGAAGATGAAGGCCACGGTCGACGGCAGCGTCAAGGCGTGGGCAAAGGATCTGGAGCGCTTCACCAACCAGTGGAATGAGATGAAGCCAAAGGACATGTCGGCCAAGAATCCCGTCGCATTTGTCACGGCAAAGCGAGCGGAGCTGGAGAAGCTCAAGGAGGCCGGTGCGGAGTGCGTGAAGCAGTGCCAGTTCTTCCAGCTTGAAGAACCAGACCTACAGCCCCTCGAGGATCTTTCATCGGACATTGAAAACTACCACGACATGTGGAACATGCTCGGCGACTTTGACACGGACCTTCAGTTGCTCCGCAAGGAGAACTGGATCAGCTTCCGCGCCAAGCTGTACCGCTTCGATGACTTTGTAAAGGTGTGGCAGGAGAAGCTGAAGGACATCCAGGGGAATCCGGTAACGGTGCACATTCGCACAACACTGGATAGCTGGGAGCGCTGCCTGCCGCTGTTCAAGTTTGTCCGCGGCGATGGCTTCACGCCGTCGCACTGGACGGAGCTCTTCAACCTGCTGGGCCTGCGCGGCGTCACGCAGGACACGGTCACGTTCGGGCAGATCCTCGACAAGCACGAGACACTACTGAAGAACGAGACAGCGCTCAAGAAACTGCACAGTCGAGCGCAAGGCGAGGCGCAGATTCGAGAGGCCCTCGACGATGTGCGGGCGTGGGGCACAGATGCGCGTTTCGCGCTCAGTCCGCACCCCGACCGACCCGGTGTGATGCTGATTGTTGACTGGAAGGACACGCTGTCTGCGGTCAGCGACAACCAGGCCCTGCTCATGAGCATGAAGGACTCCCCCTTCTTCTCCGTCTTTGCCAGCGACGCAGGCAAGTGGGAGGAGCGCCTGGGGACCCTGGATGAGTATCTGCGGTACATGAACCAGATTCAGCGGAAGTGGGTATACCTAGAGCCCATTTTCCGCCGTGGCGCGTTGCCAAACGAGCAGCCGCGGTTCGACCGCCTGGACAACCAGTACCTGCAGGTCATGAAGGCCGTTCGCGATGACAGCCACCTTCTCGCGCTGGCCGCACACCGGGAGTTTAGGGAGATCCTGCGCAACGTACTAGAGCAGCTTGACCGGTGCCAGAAGGCCCTGAATCAGTTCCTCGAAGAGAAGCGCGACAGCTTTCCGCGCTTCTACTTCATCAGCGACGACGACCTGCTGGAGATCCTCGCGCAGAGCAAGAACCCTGCCGTGATCCAATCCCATTTGAAGAAGCTCTTCATGGGCATCCACAGCGTGCAGTTTGACGCGCAAAAGGAGAACATCCTCCGGGTCTTCTCCCTCGACGGGGAGGCCGTGCAGCTATCGAAGCCCGTGCAGGTGACCGACATTGTGGAGGGGTGGCTTGCCGAGCTCGACCGCGAGCTGAAGGTGACGCTGCAGCAGCACCTCGTGAGCTGCGTGCGGAAGAGCGACATTGGCGCATACGCCTCGCAGATCCTGTGCACGGCGGAGATGGTCAACTTCACGCGCAGGACAGAGGAGGCCCTCCGCGACGGCAAGGGTGGTGCGGGGCTGAGTAAACACAAGGCGAACCTGCAGGCTCAGCTCCGGGAACTAACCGCCTTCGCCGGCGGCAACACGGACGCTCTCGTCGGCATTAAGCTCAAGGCTCTCATCATGGACCTCATTCACAACATTGAAGTGGTCGACCTCCTCATCGCGCAGGGCGTGGAGAAGGAGTCGGAGTGGCTGTGGCGCAAGCAGCTTCGCTTTTACATTGAGGACGGCACAAACCTGTGCGTGCTGCGCATGGTAGACGCACAGTTCTCGTACAGCTACGAGTACCAAGGCAACGCGCCAAAGCTGGTGCACACGCCACTGACCGACCGCTGCTACCTCACGCTGACGCAGGGCATGCAGTTGGGGTACGGCGGCAACCCGTACGGCCCCGCCGGTACCGGCAAGACGGAGTCCGTCAAGGCGCTCGGCAACGCGATGGGACGCCAGGTACTGGTGTTCAACTGCGACGAGGGCATCGACTTCAAGTCGATGGGTCGCATCTTCACCGGCCTCGTGAAGTGCGGTGCGTGGGGCTGCTTCGACGAGTTCAACCGCCTCAAGGTGGACCAGCTGTCCGCTGTGTCGCAGATGATTCAGGTCATTCAGGAGGCCTTGAAGAATGGCGAGCGCAGCTGCCACCTGCTCGGCCGCGAGGTGGACGTCAACGCCAACGCGGGCATCTTCGTCACCATGAATCCGGCCGGGAAGGGGTACGGCGGGCGTAGTGAGCTGCCGGACAACCTAAAGGCCCTGTTCCGCTCCATCGCCATGAGTGCCCCCGACAACGAGCTCATCATCGAGACGATCCTCTTCAGCGAGGGGTTCGAGAACGCCAAGGAGCTCTCCAAGCGGATGCTGGAGGTGTTCACCCTCAGCAAGCAACTCCTGTCCTACCAGCAGCACTACGACTGGGGACTGCGCGCGATGAAGGCGGTGCTGCGGCTCGGCGGCACCCTCATCCACGGCTTCCTCATGGACCGTGTGGCGGGCAAGGTGACCGCGTCGGGGGAGGAGGTACTGCAGAAGGAGAGCGAGATCCTCATCCAGTCTCTCCGGGTGAACACGCTCTCGAAGCTCACCTTTGACGACGCAATCCTCTTCAACAATCTCATCCGGGACGTCTTCCCAGGCGTCCCCGCGCGGGAAGTGGATTACGAACAGCTGCGTCCCGCCATTGAGGAGTCCGTGAGGGAGCTGAAGCTGCAGCTGGTGGAGGCGCAGGTGCAGAAGATTCTTCAGCTGTACGAGGCACTGCGTCAGCGCATGGGAGTCGTCCTCGTCGGGCCGAGCGGCAGCGGCAAGAGCACCCTTCTCAAAGTGCTGCGCAAGGCACTGCAGCGGCTCGGGAAGGAAGTCCCCCTCTACGTGGTGAACCCCAAGGCTCTGCCGCGAGACCAGCTGCTGGGCCGCATGGATCCCGACACCCGCGAGTGGTACGATGGCGTCATCACGGAGGCCGCGAAGAAGGTCGTGAAGGAGTCCAATGAGGTGCGCTCGTGGATCTTCTGCGATGGCGACATCGACCCCGAGTGGGTGGAGTCGCTGAACTCGGTGCTTGATGACAACAAACTGCTCACCATGCCCAACGGCGTCCGCATCCAGTTCGGCGACAACGTGAACTTTCTCTTCGAGACGCACAGCCTCGAGCACGCCTCGCCAGCCACGGTCTCCCGCATGGGCATCATCTACCTTTCTGAGGAGGACGTTGACCCGAAGATTGCCGTCGCGTCGTGGCTGGAGGAGCAGCCGGAGGACTCGCGTGGCGTGCTGAGAACCTGGATCGAGGAGTACTTCTACAAGGCAATCGACTCCCTCCTCGCCACGGACCAGCTGGTGGTGGAGACCACCCGCACGGGGCTGGTGATGTCCGGCCTCAGCCAGCTGCAAGGCGGCTGCACCAGCAAGGCGCAGTTCGCGCTGGCCCTGATCTACGGCCTTGGCTCGTACCTGCCAGAGGAATCCCGCAAGGACTACGCGAAGGACGTGCTGTACCTCGTGGGCGAGCGAGCCCCCGACCCAAAGGCACCGCTGGACTTCCGGTACGACGCGAACCGCGGCGGCTACGTCGGCTTCACGTTCGAGCCGTCCCTGGACTTGACCGTGGACGAGCTCTTTCGGCAGCCTATGATCCCCACGGTGGACTGCCAGCGCGCGCTGGAGGTGATGAAGGCGTGGCTGCGGCCCATCCGCGCGGGCGTGTACCGGCCCTTCATCCTGGTGGGCCCCGAGGGCTGTGGCAAGTCGATGCTGCTCAATAACCTCTTCGAGAACAGCACCAGCACGCGAGTGGCGACGGTGAACTGCTCAGCACAGACGGAGGCGGTCCACGTCATCCAGAAGCTGCGCCAGACCTGCCAAGTGTTCCACTCCAGTCAGGGAAAGGTGCTGCGGCCAAAGGAGGCGGAGCGTCTCGTGCTGCTTCTCAAGGACCTGAACCTGCCCAAGCCGGACAAGTACGGCACCGTCCAACTCCACTCGCTGCTGCAGCAGCTTGTCCTGTACAACGGCTTCTACGACAGCGACCTCGAATGGGTCGCGGTGGAGCGGGTGCAAATCGTCGGCAGCATGAACCCGCCCGGCAGCATGGGGCGTTACCCCGTCTCGCCGCGCTTCCTCGCCATCACCTCCGTGCTGAGCATCTCCTACCCCACCAAGGAGTCCTTGCAGCTCATCTACGCCGAGTTCTTCAACGTTATGATGCAAAGCCAGCGGCTGAAGCTCAACATCCCCGGCAAAGGCGCCGCGGACATTGCGCGCATCATGACCACCGTGTACGAGAGCGTCCGCACCCGCTATACGGTGGATGTAGTGTCCCACTACGTCTTCAACCCGCGTGACATCACAAAGTGGGCACTGAACCTCCTGAACTACACCGCCCAGGAGGTTGGCGACGCCGTTGGGTACGAGGGCCGGCGCATCTTTGTCGATCGCCTCGCTACGTACGAAGAGCGTGTGAAGCTGGCCAAGGCTATCAAGGAGAATGTGACCTTCCTGGTCGGCCACAAGGACGCGCCAACGGACAAGGAGAGCATATACTATGTGTCATGGCTGGACGGGGCCCCGCTGGGCAAGCGCAAGCTGCTCTCGACCAACCTGGAAGATCTGCGCAAGGCGGCGGAGCAGTTTCTGCTCAGCTACTCCCGCGAGAACTCCGACCTCAACATCCAGCTCATCCCCGAGGTGTGCGCCTGGATAGCCCGCGTGGATCGCGTCCTGTCGCAAGAGCGGGGCAACCTGCTGCTTGTGGCCCGCTCCGGAGTCTGCGCGGCTGAGGTGGTCCGCCTGGTGGCGTACAACAACCGCACGGACGTCGTGACGCTTGGCATCACGCGCGAGTACGGCGTGAAGCAGTTCAACGCCGAGCTCAAGGCTGTGATGAGCAAGGCGGGTGTGGAGGGCGTCAACACGGTTCTGCTCCTCGAGGATGCCAACTTCTTCAACCCACGCTTCCTGGAGACGGTCAACTCCCTCTTGTCCTCTGGCGAGGTCCCTGGCATCTTCACGCCGGAGGAGCAGGAGGCCATGCTCGGCCCCCTGAAGGAGGATGCGGCTGGGGAGGGCATGAGCGCGTACGCCTTCTTTGTCGACCGCATCGCGCGCTTCCTCCACGTGGTCGTCATCATGGATCCCACGAACCCCAACTACGAGCCGCAGTGCCGAGCCAACCCGGCACTCTTCACGCGGTGCAACGTGTACTGGATGGGCGGGTGGGACTCGGGAAGCCTGAAGGTGATTCCGCGCATGCTGATCCCGGACGTCTACAAGGCCTTGGACGAGAAGGACAAGAGGAAGGGCGAGAGGAAGGACGACTTCAGCCTCACCACGGAGCTGGTGCACCTCCACCGCGGCTTCGGCGAGAGGTTTTCCCCTCAGCAGTTCAAGGTACTCTGCCACACATACGAGGGCATCTTTCAGAAACAGAGCGAGCAGGTGGCACAAGGCTTGCTGCGTCTGACGCGCGGCGTGGACAAGCTGGACGAGGCCCAGGCCAACGTGGACAAGATTGCCTCGGACGTGGGCGACAAGAAGAAGCTGCTGGAGGTGAAGCAGGAGGAGGCGGACGCGGCCCTCAAGGAGATCCAGGCCAAGATGGAAGAAGCCGGGGAGCAGAAGCGCGGGATCCACAAGGTACAAAAGGAGCTCGCGAAGGAGCAGAGCGCGATTCAAGAGCGGAAGGTTGTCATTGAGGAGCGCCTCAGCGGCATCCAGCCGGTTCTCGATGCGGCTCTCTCTGCTGTCAGCTCCATCCGCTCCGACCACCTGGCCGAGCTGAAGTCGATGAAGCAGCCGCCGCCCGCCGTGCAGGATGTCCTTGAGGGCGTCATTGTACTCATCCAGGCCGGCAGCGGCGGCTCGGCGGATCTGACGTGGGCTGGCATCCGCAAGATCCTTGCTGGTGATATCAAGTCGCAAATCCTCAACTTCGACATCAACCACGTCAGCGAGTCCGCACGCAGCCAGGTGGAGAGGTTCATCGCGACCAAGTCGAACTCGTTCAAGCGCGAGGTTATCGGCCGCGCCTCAAAGGCTGCCGCGCCAATGGCGGACTGGCTCAAGGCCGTCGTCGAGTACAGCAAGGTTCTCGAGACGGTGGCGCCGATGCGGGCCGAGCTCGAGGAGTACGAGGAGAACCTCAAGAAGGGTCAGGAGAAGAAGGCCAAGTACGAGGGACGCCTCGCCAAGGTGGAGGACAAGGTCGAGCAGCTGAAGAAGAAGTTTGGCGAGAAGACGACCGAGGCGGAGCGCCTGCGAGGGCAGCTAGAACACGCGGAGCAGTTGCTGAGCAACGCGACCGAGCTGCTCGGAAAGCTCAGCAGCGAGCACAGTCGCTGGACCGCGCAGATGAAGTCGATCGCGAGCGATGAGGCGCTGCTGCCGAGGCGGTGTGTGCTCGCGGCGGGCTTCATCACGTACCTCGGCGATGAACCGGAAGACGTGCGCCAACGCACGCTGCGCGAGTGGAAGGAGAAGTTGAAGCTGCCCGACTTCACCTTCTTCACGTTTCTGCGTGAGGAGAGCACGCAGTTGCGGTACAAGTCCCAGGGCCTCCCGAGCGACGAGCTCTCGATGGATAATGCGGTGCTGATTCAGGAGCAGGTGTCCACGCCCCTCATTGAGGATCCGTCCGGTCAGGCGGTGGGCTGGCTGAGCAACTTTCTCAAAGCCCGCAAGGATGTCGTGGAGGTGTGCAGCATGTCCGACGAGCGACTCGTGTCGGCGCTCGAGTTAGCGTTGCGCTTCGGGAAGAAGTTCATTGTGACGGATGTCGACCGTATTGAACCCTTTCTCTACCCCATTCTGCGCAAAGAGCTGCACAACGAGGGCGGCGCGAAGAAGGTCATCCGCATCGGCGACCGCCGAACCGTTGACTACGCGGACGGCTTCCAGCTGTACCTGGTGACTCCGCTGACAGAGATGCGTGTGGCGCCGGACATTGTGAGCTACTTGACGGCGATTAGCTTCTCCATCACGCAGAGCGGGCTTGAGGGCCAGTTCCTGGGCATCACCATTCAGCACGAGCAGCCGGAGCTGGAGCGGGAGAAGCTGCACATTTTGGAGAAGGAGGAGAAACTCAAGCTGCAGCTGTCGGAGCTGGAGGAGAGGCTGCTCAACGACCTCGCCAACTCCAAAGGCTCGTTGCTGGAGAACAGCTCCCTGATCGACGCGCTCAACCAAATCAAGTCGCAGGCGACGGAGATTGGCGAGGCCTTGGACAAGTCGCGCGAGGTCCAGGAGCAGCTGGACATCAAGCGAAACGCCTACCGCCCCTTTGCGACCACGGCAAGCCACGTGTTCTTCCTCACCAAGGGCCTCAAGGAGCTGTCGCACATGTACCAGTTCTCCTTTGGCCTCTTCATGGACCTGTTCCACCAAACCCTTGCCGCGCATAAGGACCTGCGGACAGACCCAGAGACAAAGATCCAGGCGCTCCAGGAGACCTTCATCCAGCGCACGGTCAGCTCCATCTCCCGTGCCCTCGTGAAGGAGCACCGCGTTGTCTTTGGCATCCACCTTGCCAAGGCACTGCACCCGTCGCAGTGTACCCCGCAGGAATGGGACTTCTTCCTGGACAAGGCCATCGCCCCCGAGAAGGCCCGCGCCGGCGTTCGCGTGCCCACGTTTGTGTTGCCCGACAGCGTCGAGGCGTTCCGCACCTTTGCAGCGCTGTTTCCCGAGCTCGCCACCAAGACGCGCTTCCAGGAGGCGGACGTGTGGCTGCAGTGGATGCGCACCTCCACCCCCGAGCTCGACTACCCCGCCTTCCTCAAGCCCTTGACAAGCTTCCAGCGCCTGCTGCTCATGAAAACGCTGCGGGGGGACCGTCTCCTTGCGGCAATGAACCTGGTGGCGTGCGAACTGCTCAAGGTGCCGTCCCTCGGGGAGAACAACGCCCTGTCCGCTGCGGTGTCGTCGAGCGAGAGCGGTACGCCGGTGCTCGTCATCACGACGTCCGGCGCGGACCCGTCACAGGAGCTGCAGAGCATCGCGCATAGGAGGGTCGGCCGGGAGCACTTCTTCCAACTCGCGATGGGCGGCGGGCAGACGGATGAGGCGCTTCGCCTGCTCAAGAACTGCGCGGAGAAGGGCGACTGGCTCTTCCTGAAGAACCTCCATCTGGTCATTCCCTGGGTGACGACGCTGCAGAAGGAGCTTAGCGTCCTCAAACCACACGCGAGCTTTCGGCTGTTCCTCACCTCCGAGGCCCACGACGAGTTCCCCGCGATTTTGCTGTCGCAGTGCCTCAAGATCACCTTTGAGTCGCCGCCGGGGGTGAAGCAGAATATGCTGCGGACGTACAGCGAGTGGGGCAAGAGCCGC
Organism: Herpetomonas tarakana; assembly: GCA_030849825.1. Taxonomy (NCBI): domain Eukaryota; phylum Euglenozoa; class Kinetoplastea; order Trypanosomatida; family Trypanosomatidae; genus Herpetomonas; species Herpetomonas tarakana. The sequence continues at coordinate 47,522 of JASAOB010002811.1, forward strand.
TACGAGGCAATTGGGGAGCAGCAGCGCGAGCTACTCTTCATCACCGCGGCGCTGCACGCTATTGTGCAGGAGCGCCGCTCTTACATCCCGCAGGGGTGGTCGAAAATGTACGAGATCACGGCATCCGACCTGAAGTCGGCCGCTGACATTGTCCTCCGGCAGTCGAAGAAGGACGGCAGCGGCACCTCCTCCTCGTCGTCGGTCGACTGGCGCTCCATCCGTGGCTTGTTGGAGAGCGCCATCTATGGCGGCAAGATGGAGTCCGCGTACGACACTCGGATCCTGGACCGGTGCATCGCCAAACTGTTCGACCCCTCGTGCCTGTCCACTGCGAAGAGACAGGCAACCGTCCTGCCGGCCGTGCGGGTGCCAAGTGGCGCAAACGCCTTCTCCGACGTTGTCAAGACCATCAAAGGGCTCCCCGACAATGACGTGCCCACCCTCTTCGCGCTGCCGCCAAATGCGGACCGCGTTGTGCAAATATCTGCGGTGCGCCAGTTTGTTGTCAACCTGCAACAGATCAACGAGTCCCGCGAGGCGTCGACCATGACCCGGGAGGAGTGGACGGCCCGCCTCGCCCCCCTCCTCGACTCGTGGGCACAGCTCACCAACCCCCACGCGGACCTGCTCACCAAGAACGCCGTCGTTCAGGGCCTGCAGCTGGCCACTGCGAAGCCGGTGGAGGGCTTCATCGCCGCGGAGATGGCCTCGGCCCTTCGACTGGTCTCGCTTGTGGACGCGTGCATGAGCGAGCTTCGCAAAGTTGTGGACGGGGCGACGCTGCTGTCAGAGAACCGTCGCGCCGAGGCAGCGCGCATGCTGCAAGGCGAGGTTCCCCCGCACTGGGACGGCCACTTCGCCGGTCCACCGCGGATTCTGGCCTGGATGCAGTCGCTTGTCAGACGGGCGGCGGCCATCTCGCAGTGGCAGACTATGGCCCTCAATGGCAACCTGCTAAAGTCCGCGCTGGACCTCTCTCTCCTGTTCCGGCCGCGGACGTTTCTGAACGCGCTCCGGCAGGAGACAGCCCACGCGGCCAAGAAGCCTCTCGTGACCCTGCACCTGCAGACCACGACGTCCGCCCCGCCGCCGAACGCCGCCGTCCCTGTCGAGCTCAGCGGCATGCTGCTGCAGGGTGCCATTCTTGACGACGCTGACCTTCTCCAGCCCATCGCCACCGCAGACGAGCCGGCCGTGTTTCCAGTGAAGAAGGTGTTTGTCTCGTGGACCAGCGAAGCCCCGCAGCAAGCGACCAGCGTTCCTGTTCCCCTCTACGCCAACAGCTCCAAGGAGGAGTACCTTGGCGACTTCCACCTGCCGTGCGCCTCTGAGCTCGCCGCGCAAGAGTTCATCCTTGCCGGTGTATCTCTAGTGCTGGAGCAGTAACCTCCCGACTCAGTCGCGCAACTCTGTCTGTTTGTGGCGTGATTCTGCCCAATCCTGCTGACGTCTTCCTTACTGTCTTGTGCTTTGCGTTGTCCGCGCGTTCGCCCGTCTGTACTTTCCCTCTCTCACTCACTCTCCACTCTCCCCCTCCCCCCCCCCCTTCGCCTCCCTTCCATGTAACTCCGCTGTTAGTGTCGATTTCTTCTTTGTTGTTGCTGTGTCTGGCGGCTGACTACCGATTTGCTGTGCTTCCCTGTCCACATGTAAAGGCACCCCCCTTTGGTGAGAGTAGCTCAGCTGCCGTCCCCTCCTCCCCATTCGCTTCCCTGGATGTCGATGCCGGGTCCACTGTCTTTCTCTCTGCATGAAGAGCACTGAGCGATTTCGATGGTGGCGAAAGGGAGGGAGGGCTATGTTCAACCTCTCTCCCTCTCTGTGCAGAACTCTACCGCAATAGAACGACAAGAAAGACAAGGAAGCGAGCGGGTGTGTGGGGACTCCAGAAGGGAAGAGGGAGGAGCACGTCTCCCATACTCTCTCGCGTGTGCTCCTTCTCAAGAGAACAGGATCACGTGGGGAATCAACAGAGCACGCGGATGCAGACTCCGATACTGCCTCCCATCACACTCCCCCATCTCCATCACGGTTGATCCTGTAGGACGAGTAGCACACGAACCCTCACCTTCGTTTGTTCTAGTCGGTTCCGCATTTCTTCTTTTCACACGGCGCGAAGCACCGCCATGTACGGCGACAAAGGACCACCCAAGGGCTACAGCGTACCTCGGTACGACGGCGGCGCAAGGCGTGTGTGCCAGCACTGCTCGTCCACAGACCATTGGTCGTACGAGTGCCCACGAAAAAGCCACACCGTCGCCGGTGCTGGTCCCTCCGGGCCTGGAAAATCGACCTCCTCGCCCTCTGGCGTGTCTACGTCAGCGTCCGCGACGACGGCCAGGCTTAGTCGCACGCAGATGCTCAAGTACGGACTCAAGCGGAAACGTGCGGAGTTTGTCCCGGAGCCAAGCGAGAAGGAGGCCTACAATGCGGAGATGAAGGCGATTGAGAAGGCCCTCGTGGCGGAGGTGCGCGAGGAACATGACAGCAGCAGAAAGCGCTTGGACGAAGCGAAGAGTGAGCGGGAGAAGAGCAAAGAGGAACCGGATAATGATCCAGACCCGACGGCTGTGGTGAAGCAAGAAGCGTCGCCCGACGACGGCGACGAAGGCGACTGTGCAGCGCACACAAGCTAGCAGAAGGCCATGCTGCCCTCGCTCTCTTCTGTGACTGCAGCGAAAGCAGCGGCCTACCGATACTATAAGCATTGCAAAAAGAACGATAAGGAGGAAGCGGTGCGATAGTGGAAGAGATGCACGCCGTACGAAAACGAACAAAGGTGCCACTGTTGTGAAGCGGCCATGCGCAGCGCTTTGATTAGCGACACAGTGCACTCTCTCTTCCCTCATTGTGACTGTTGCTAGTTGTTGTAGTCGTTGCTTCTGGAAGTCGCTTTCCTCGGTGTCCGCGTATCTCCTTTTGCGTGCCTGGTCCCTTCCCTTCATTCTCCTCCTCACTCACCCGAGGTGACGCTGTGGTGGTGGCTCCTCCTCCGTTGTCGGCGTGTCTGCGGGCGTGCGCACATGGATGCGGCCTAAGACCCTCTCAGACCACGCTCGTCGCCGGCGACAGCAGCAAACCGTGGCGATTGCGCTGACACTTCTACTGACACTTACTGTTGCCCACGCGTGGTTGTCGGTGTACGAGCCCGGAGGACCGAGGAGAAATGGTGCGGTCGGGCACAGCGGTGGGGCTAAAGGGGAAGACGCGCCGACGAGAACAGTCACGAGCCCACCGCACGACGACGTGCCAGATTTCGAGGAAGACGGAGGGGGTATGCCCTGGCAGCTGGAACGACTGCGCCAACGCATGAAGGGCATCTTAGCCGGCAGCAAACGCACCAGCAGTTTCCCTCCCTACCTGCGTCCCCCTCCCAAGCCCTTCCAGGAGCCGCCATCGTACGCACCAGAGCAAATCCGCCCAAGTCGCACTCCTGTGCCAAGACCTCTTCCCAGTGTGCCACCTCCTGCACCGGAGACACCTACCCAAACCCAAGCCAAGAGCGGCCTCTCCTCTCATCCCACCACCACCAAGGAGGACGGGGGTGGACTCGACGATGGCTCGACTGGGGTCGAGTTCCTTTCCGCATTGGAGACGTTCTACGACAACCTGCTGATTGAGGACGTGAAGGGGAACCCCGAGCAGCCGTCGCGGAGCTTCACGGAGATCAACGGCACGCAGGGAAAAGGGGTCGCCCTCCCCTTCGACCCCACCTTTACGGAGGAGGACACAAACTGGCAGGCCTGCGACGCCCGCGATGCCTCCTTCACGGCGGACCGCGACGCGCGCTGTCAGGCGTATCTGGGAAATCTCAACAACATGCGCTACATCAAGGCGCTGCCCTCTCGCCTGCTGCAGGGGCGGACGATTAAAATGAAAATCTACTACGCACACGACAACATCCAGGCCATCGTGAAGATTGCGCAGCGCAAGTTCACTTACGAGGCAGTCAGCGAGTACCTGGCCTTCACGTACGACCGCACGCTGGAGTTCAATCGCGTGCCCACCACAGTCTTCCTTCCCTTGCCCCTCGACTACCTGCGCGCGGCAACGAGCTACTCCCCACTGCTCTCGCAGTGGTTTCACCGGTTCGTGGTGTTGTACAACTACACCAACGCAAACTTTGAACAATGCGCGTACCACCACGCCGAGCGTCGGCAGGAGGTCGCCGCCGACGACGGAAACAGCGTTTTGTGCGCCATGGTGACGTCTCAGCTGTGGATGAAGGATGTGCACCCCGCGCTGGACACCTTTCTCGGCCTCGGCTACGAGTTTGACGAAGCCTTTACGAGCAAGTACTACGTCCCCGGGCACGCGTCCTTCGTTGGGACAAAGCGAGCTCGTCAGCGGGCCATTGGCGAGCTACTCGACCGCACCATCTTCGACTTTATCATTGGCAACACCGATCGTGGGATGAACGACCACAACAACTTTGTGTACGGTGGCTGCAGCCGGTCGACCGAGTGCCAGCTGGAGCCGCCATCGGAGCGCATCAAAGGCCTCGCCAAGTACGCCTACCTCGATCACGGCAGCAGCTTTCACTCCCACAAGGAGCCACAGGAGAGCCCCTTCTTCGGCGACATGGACAGAATCCGGATTTGCCGCTACCGCAGGTCCACGAGCGACCACCTGCGCCGCTTCCGCTCACAGGCACGCTCGCCCTTTCCCCTCTTCACGCACGTCGATGGGATGCTCCCAACGCACATCTACAAGGTCGCGCACGAGTCCGTTCTCCGGAAAACGCAAACGCGCCTCGACAAAATTGTGAAGCTCATCGACCGGTGTCTATCCCAGTACCCTGAGGACATTGTCTTTAGCCTTCCTGAGTACGACCGAGTGCGTATCGCGGAGGAAGACGAAACACTTCCGGAAGATGTCTAATCGGCTGTTGCGAAGGAGGAGGGAAGGGAGACAGGTGCATTTGCATCGCGAAACCCCAGTCCCGTCAAGAGAAGCAAGCCACAAAGGCGTGGCACACACCCTGGCACGCGGCGATGTTGGCATCGTGCGCTTGGCATAGCTTCCACTACACGCTACTCACACTGTGCCAAACTGGAAAGAGATGAACAGAGAAAGGAAGGGAAAGGGGAAGGAGGTAAGCCGCATCATGAGCACGCATCCACCCACCCAGTCCTTCTACGTCCCCACCCTACTACAAATCAGATGAGACTCATCGAATATTGTTGCTATGCCGCTCTCACTCATAGCCCTCCCCCCCCCCACCCCCACCCCCCTATTGCTGCATAGCTGTTTCATCATCACACAGTAGTTTCTTCCTTCTCCGCTCAAGGCGTGCGCGAAGGCTTCTGCACCCATGAACCTCGACGCATGGGAGGAGAAAATCCGCCGTGTGGAGCCACTAGACCTGAAGGACATGCAGCTCCTCCTCCGCACCGCGACTGATCTGTTCATTGAAGAGAGCAACGTGCAGAACATTAGCCTGCCGGTGACCATCTGCGGCGACATTCACGGTCAGTTCCCCGACCTGCTCCGTCTCTTCCAGGTCTCTGGTGAGCTCAAGGGAGACACCGGCAGCATGAACTACGTGTTCCTGGGCGACCTGGTGGACCGTGGGTACAACAGCGTCGAGGTGGTGACCTTTCTCCTCATTCTGAAGCTGCGGTACCCCCACAAGATCACGCTCATCCGTGGCAACCACGAGACAAGACAGGTAACCACCATGTACGGCTTCTACGACGAGTGCAACCAGAAGTACACCACGGTGGAGGTTTGGAAGCTGTGCGCGGAGATGTTTGATTGCATGCCCATCGCTGCCTTGGTGGAGGGCCGCGGGCTGTGCATCCACGGCGGCCTCTCGCCCGAGGTCCGAGCGGTGGACCAAATCCGACTGCTCAACAGACGACAGGAGATCCCCAACGACGGCCCGTTCTCCGACCTCGTGTGGTCGGACCCCGACAATGTCGATGGCTGGGTCGTGTCGCAGCGCGGCGCCGGCTACCTCTTTGGCCCCAAGGTCACCCGCGAGTTCATCCACCGCAACAAGCTCAACCTCATAGCACGCGCTCACCAGCTCGTCCACGAGGGCTTCAAGTATCACTTTGGAGAGGAGTACCTGTGCACCGTGTGGTCCGCCCCGAACTACTGCTACCGCTGCAACAACCTGGCCAGCGTGCTTCGCGTGTACGAAGACGAGTACAGGGAGTTTGTCGTCTTCAAGGAAGTGGACCAGCAGATTGTGGACGGCGACAGGCCAAAGCCGCAGGAACCCGCGTACTTTCTCTGATCCTCCTCGCAAAATGTCCCGCTCCCGGACCGCAGTGCCCGTTCCACCCTCTGTCACTACCCCCACCCTTCCACTCGGTCTGTATGCGTTTGTGTGTAGAAGTCGCTGTGTCTCGGCATCGAAGTCCTGTTGAAAGCGAACCTTCCAAGCCCACCGAGATGTGGTTGTTGTGGCGCACTGCATCTCGCTCTCTCGTCGAACAGTACTTCCTTTTCTCCGCTCTAAGCGTCCCGGGGACATGTGAAGTTGTACACAGTGATCTCTGACACCTTGTGCTATCGACGGAGATACCATTTCCTTGCTCCTTGTGATTCTCTTAGTCGAGCGTCACGCCGCCGCTGTCTCCAGCGAGCACTTACCTTCTCGTTCTCTCTGCCCTCCTGGGCTCAAGACGCACATAGACACACACACACACACACACACACAGACACACACACAGACACACACAGACACCTTCCTCCCTCCCACACCTCTCTCCATTTCGACGTCGGACGATGGAGTCGCTTTTACGGGAGCACTCCTTCCTGACGACCGCCGACGCGGCGGCGCTGACGAACACAACGACGGAGGCGGCTGCCCACCAGCTCGAAGCTGCAGCATTGGCGCTGGCTCCCAACGGGGCACGGGTGCTCTACGCCGCTGCTGCGACATGGGACGATGGCGCTGGGGGACAGCGAGTTACGCTGCTCCCGAGTGTCGTCAGCGCAGACAAGGTTCTCTGCGGCAGTGCCGCCGCACGTACTGCGGGTGCCATCTTCGCGGCTCTGCTTCCTTCTGACAGAGCTGCTGCCGTGCTGGGTGGGAGGGCGGCGGTACCCATCACGCCCGGCCTTTGTCCGCGTTTTGCACCTCACCAGCGCGCGTACCCCTTGGTAAGCCGCGCGGCGCTGGAGAAGGAAGCCCTGACAGGCGTCCCCGCCGCACCACTTGACGCGAAGCTGTCGACACCGAGTACCCCGTCCGCCGCAGCCGGGGCAAGGGCTCCACTGTGTCCGCTCGCGATCAACGAAGCAGCGGCGTCCTGCAGAATGACAATCCCCACGGAGAAACCAGCACCTGTCGTCCCGCCTGTCAAGGCAGAGACAACCGGCACCGACGACAAGCCCACGCGCTTGGTCAAGGATGAAAGCTGCTCGGCCGTTGAACCGCCGCTCGACGCAGCGCCAAAGGAGGAAGCTCCTCCTGCTGTCCCCACCGCCCCCGTCAAGACGCAGGCCTCGCTGTTCGACATGATGAGAACAGCGTCGGCGAACGCGGCCAAGGTCGAAACCGCCTCCAAGCTCCCGGCCACCACCACCGCCGCCACCACTGCCACGGCCTCAGTACCAGGACACAAGCGCTCACGTGCCAAGCCGTCGGAGGGCGAGAAAGCGTCGGAGCCAAAGGCTGCGAGAAAGGCAAAGGCGGCAAAGGTAGAGAAGGAGGTGTCGACCACGAGCTTGGCCAAACTGGCAAAGGCATCCGCAAGGAAGAGGAAAGGGGATGGGGTGCAGTTGGCGAAGTCCCACGCCCCCATGCGCGGACTCCTCGACGATGACGAAGCCCCGGAGCAGGACGACAGCCGCGCATCCTCATCGGCAGATTCGGCAGGGCGGGACGATAGCGCGCTTGGGGTGGCGCGCATGAGTGCCGATGCCTCTGTTCTTGACGTGACGGAAACCGTCGCCAACGACGAGATCATCCTCTGCGACGACGCACCCCCGCTGGCATTCCTCTCCCCAGCGCTGGCGAAACCCCCTGCGACGACGGCGACGACGGCCAACGCGTCCGCCCACACGGCGAGCGGGTCGAGCACAGCCGCAGCCCGGGCGGTGGCCAGCGGCACACAGTCGACGCTGGGCTCCTTCTTCAACGCCGCCGTCGTCCAGTTTCAGCGGGGCTACGTCCGGAAGGTGAGGACGGAGACGAAGAAGGACGCGTCCGGGGAGTACAGTTGCTTCGACGTCCCCTACTACGAGCCCTTGAGCGGTGCCGGCGAGTGCCTCAGTGAGGAGGCCTACCACCGCCGCAGCACCGAGCTGGCCAACATGCAGAGGGGGGAGCAGTCGATGACCGACAACAGCGGCGTCGCCCAGTCCCACCGCGAGGAGGCGGGCGATGGCGCGAAGAAGGCAGAAGAGAGCCCTGAAGCCGGGCAGTCGAAGCACTCGTCCACGCTCCCGGGTCGCACGAAGCATGGGAGTCGCCCCGTGGTCGCGAAAGTTGCTCCGGCCGAGAAGGCCGCGCCAGAGACAAGGACGCTACTGTCATTCTTCAACCGAGCCGCGTCGTAAGCGGATCCCGTCTCGTACTTGCTGGTGCTGTTCCCTCCCCCTCTGTCCTGCAGGTTGCTCTGCAGGAGGTGGTGCTTTTGCTACAAATCCCTTCTCTTCTCTCGTTGGCTGGTTGCTATTATTGTTGCTGATGTTGTGCTTCCGTCTTGCTTGGTGCCTGGTAGCTTCCTTCTCCCATAGAACGACCTCAGGAGGGCACGCGCGAGGATTCTCGTCTGCCATCTGCACCGCTGTCCGCGTTTCCTTCTCCTCTCACCGCCATACACGCACACATCGTATGGGAGAGAGAAGCGATCCCATAGAGGAAGAAGACAGAATGCGTATTACTGCTTTCTCGTCTCCCTCTCTCTCTCTGAGTTACTGCATAGATGCCATTTTACTTCCTTCCCTCGCTTTCTCTCTTCTTCTTCTTCTTCTATTCCTTTCCGCAATGTGGAGGAAGGCACTGGGCCAAGACTGGGCGAGTGCGACTCCTCGCGAGGAGGTGAAGAGAAGATCATGAGCTACAACCAAAGACAACAACAAGACTGCCAAGGTGGTGTGTGTGTGTCTCCCTACCGTTGCCCTCTCTCGCATCTCCTTGCCGTTTCACGGCATTTGGGGGATTGGGCCCTTTCACGGCGGACTCGTTGGACCGGGGAAAAGCGCATCATGGGACTGACGTACTCTTTCCGTGCGATCCCTTCCCTTTTTCGCACGCAAAAACGATGCTGAGGTCCTTTTGCTTTTCCGCCAGTCGGGCGTCTCCCACTCCTCCCACTACCTCTACCTGTACTCTCCTTCCATCTTCCCCCTCCTTCCTTCCCTAATCCCTTTACCCCGCCACACAACCCAGTTCCAGAGATCTTGTCTTCCGCTGTAGCGAAATGAACAAAGCGACGCTGGCGACACTGCCCTTGGCGAAGGGCAAAGATGTTCACAACCGTACGGCGAAACTAGGCCTGTACAAGGAGTGTATCGCACTGGCGCACTTGGTGAAGGACAAGCTGGTGCAGCAGCACACGCTGGTCGAGGTGCGAGAGAAGTGGCGTGAACACCGCGGCGATGGCGGCCACTCCCTGGAGCTGAACATTGCTGGCTGCCTCGACCGCATTGCCTACGGTCGCCTGTGTCACTCAAAGGCTCGGCAGCGTCTCTTGCCGGATGCAAGCCTCAGGTACGACTGGAATGTCGTGAATCCTCTCGAGAACCACCAACGAGTCATCAACCGCCGCGAGGAGAAGGAGAACCCGGATGCCTTCAACCACGGCAGGGGGAAACGCGATTTTGTGCCAATGACGAACTGGGGCTTTCAAAACATGGATCCCGATGCGGTTGCCAAGCACAAGGAGCTCACCGATAGGCAGCACTTCATGGGCCCGCACTGGCGGAACCGCCCCAAGCCGATGGTTCTGGAGGAACTCAGCTTTGAGGAGCAACTTCATGTGCAGTTTCAGGGGAAGCCAAAAATGCGCAAGACACCAAAGAAACACTATTGAGACAAGTGAGGCGGCCACCTCTCTCCCTCTCTCGCTCTCCAGCCGTCTCACACACACCTTCACAGAAAACTAAGGTACCAGAAAACGATGCTGCTCGCACGGCGTGCTATTCCTGATAGTTCGCGTTGCCCCTCTCCACCATATACATCTCACCATTTCTCTCATCCAGACACGGTACACGCTTCACGCTCGCACGTCCACGTGCCGCTTGCCGCGGTGCCCGCACATACAAAGAAGTGTACACCCGCACATGTTGTACTATAGCACTCAACACGATCCCTGTCTGTTCTCTCTGTGGCGACCAGAGGGGTAGTGGCACGCTGCGCTGGAAAGGGCAACTGACCGCCCACCAATCCGGAGGATCTGGCTCACATACGATCGCTTCATTTCATTACTCCTTCTCTCTTCCCTCCTCTTCACCCTTTTCGTTGCTCTCGGTTTGACAGTGTCCAGCTAGCTTTACCGCCCCTCCAGTGAAGAGATTGGTTAGACTGGGCATTCGGTGCAGGGAAGCGGTGATTTGTTCTTTCGGCTTTAGTTTGAGTGACACTACGGCGAGCCGCTGCCCAGTGCACCATGAGCCAGTTGAATCTCGTGAAGGATCAGCTGCTGAGCCAGGGCACCAACCATTTCGTGATCGTTTCATCCACCGGCGAGGTTGTTTCCTTTTGTGGGGAGTTTGAAAATAGGGAGAAGCAACAGCTGGCTGGTACGATTATACAGCAGTGCACCGCTCTCCTGGAACCGGAGGAGAAGCTGAAGCGTGTGACGATGGCCGTTGATGACGCCGTCTACGTTGCCACAACGATCGTGGACGGGCAAAATCGATACGGAGTTGTCATTAAGCGCTCCGCGGAGTCCACTGTGGCGTGAAGGACATGCAGTCTCCCACTATCACAGCTCCTCCTCTTCTCCGGTCACTCCCCCCATACCACCCTCAGCTGCCATTCACTCCTTGCCCATCATCGAACGGGGTGCATGCTCGGCGCAATCGGAGGAGTGCATGTCAGAGTGACGATGACTATGGTGGTGGAAAGGACTGTTTACTGCAAATTGCATGTCATTCCTCCCTTTTTTTTTTTGTTGTTGTTGTTGCTTAATCACGTGAACAGCACAACCGAAATCACACACCAAACGTCTGCTGACACGCGTCAGCGCACCGACGCGACCTGAGCTCCACGCGAGGCTAGTCATCTACCGCGGTCCAAAACCCGCAACAGAGGGGGCTTCTTCTTCATGTGTTTCCCGACGTGCCTGCCACTTCCTCCCTTACCCCTCTCTCTGTTGTTATTGCTGTCAGCGCACTCTCTCGCCCCGTCCTCCTTTCCTTTTCACTCAAAGACGGGAGTACTTTCTTTTGATTGCCTACTAAGGGATCGTTCTTTTCACGTTGTCACCTGTGTCTTTCGTCCTGTCCTCACTAGAAGACACTGACGTGGTGCGCAGTTTACTCCATCACGCTCTCGGGTATCGCTTTCTTCTTGTCTTTGTGTTGTTGCCTGTCGCTTGCTCGTCAGGAAGCCTCCTGCCAGCAGACTCTGTGCGCGCATGACGGCTTGCTCGTCCCCGACGCACGAAGTCCGCTATGCGCTCCAAGGCGAGGCGACTTGTGATGTTCTTGCCGTAGGCAGCAACGTCATTGGCCGCGGTCCCGCTGCTGAGATTGACGGGCTCTCGTTCATCGCGGTTGAATCGCCTCGTGGTGCGGTTAGTCGAGCGCAGGCCACCATTGAGATTGCCCCAAACGGGGATGCGTGGATTTCGGACTGCGGTAGCACCAACGGGACATACATCTCTCTTCGCCCAGGCACCGGCATCCGTCTGCAGCCCGACCGCTTCTATCAACTGAGCGAGGGGTGTACGCTGGTGTTCGGGGACGTGGAGCGCAGGTTTGTTGCCATAGACGACAGAACAGCCGCGGCGTCCAGGAGTTCACGGGCTAGCGCTGCCAGCTCGTCCAAGGCGACGCCAATCAAAGCGTTCGTCGAGCCAGTGAAGGCACAGAGGAGCGCCAGCGGGATGAGCCATAAGGCAACGTCACAACCCACGACGGTGGCGACTTCAGCCCCACCTTCGACGACCGATGGTAAGGGCCAAACTGCAGGTGACGCCGTGACGTCGCCCAGGTCGCTGAGGGAGGTGCCCTACCTGGCGGAACTTGAGCCAAGGACCAGCATCAGATCGCGAAAGCGTGCCCGTGAGGGCACTGTGGATACGGTTCCGGAAGCGGAGGGGAAACAAATGGGTATGGCTGCGGCGAAGGCACACAACGACGTCGCCACGCCATCGCCGTTGGGTGTGTCCGCGACGGTGCATGTCGTGTGCACCTCTGGATTAGAAGCGGAGGAGAAGACCAAGGTGCGGCAGGCCGCGAAGCGTCACGGGGCCAAGTTGACAGACGACATCACCAAGGCCACTTTGCTGGTGGTGGGCTCACCAGCGGTGCGGACGCCGAAGTTCATCATTGCTGTGGCGCGCTGCATCCCCATTGTCACGCTGGATTGCCTAACCCAGAGCGAAGGCCTTACACCAGAGAGTGTCGCCGCCCACGCTGCCTCCCTCACCGACAACGGCCACACGTACACGGCCAAGCAGCTGAAAAGCGCCATCTGTCGCGCAGACCGCGAACCGCTTTTGGCGGGGGTAACCTTCAACCTGCGAGGGCTCCGCGGAAAGGGAAAGCAGGTCGCGGAGGAGGTTCTCACGGGCTGCGGTGGTGCACTGTCCAAGAAGAGCGCAGCCGCCGCGGATGTAACCATCGACTCTGACAAAGCTCTCAACGAGTTGTACGATCAGATCCTCCGAGGACGTCGTCCTCCCAAGTGATTCTTCATCTCTACCACTTCCCTCCACCACCACCACCCTATGCCACCGGAAATCATTCGCTCATTCACTGCTCTGTTTCCCACCGATTCTCCCTCCTTTTCATGGCTTTGGAAACGCGATACCAACAAAGGTGCAGGTGAGTGGTGTAGGCTCCGGCGACGCGGTCCGTTGCGCGAACGACGAGACGAGGCGACCTGTAACATGGGAATGGGACTCACGCAGTATCCCCCGTTGCTTCACTCCCCACGACTCCCTCCTGTGTGTGTGTGTGTGTGTGTCTTTGGTGAAGAACGCGAAAAGAAGAACGAAAGGCTTGCTCTGTTTCTCTCTTTCTCTCTTTCTTTGTGTGGAGGTGAACAGAAGCAGTTCAGCGGAACCTGACAGCGCCGATTGGGAACCGGCACAGCGAGATTTGGCGCCTCATGCACCGCGGTCAACAACAGCGAGGAGCGCGGAAGCGTTCGGTGGCTGACGCACTAGCAGGGGTGGACGAGCTGCTGAGAGCAAGACCACTGTACGAAGGGACGGAGGCGGTGTGGGGGGACGGAGCACGGGAGTCCACTAGCGGCAACGCTTCGTTGCACTCGCCCACCTCGGACGAAGTGCCCGCCAAGAGAATGAAGGCTGACCCGGAGAGTTCGCCAGCGTCACCGCAGCTCTCATCGCCTTCCTTCGCCTTTGAATCCTTGAACAGCTCAGACGGACTTGGCGGCACCGAAATGGAGTTGCTGGGGCGGAGGGACGACGCTGCGGCCGATTTGGCTCTCTTCTTTGCCAGGGCACTCTCGCAGCGACCCGCTGCTGTGGGGAACCTCTGCGAGCTGCTAGAGGTGTTCGCCCGCACTGGCGTCCCAGAGGTGCTCTCCGCGCTGAAGCACAATGGCACACTCGACGTGTTCTTCGATCTCTTGTTTCCTCTGCCATTTGAGATGACTGCGCGGGAGGGAGAATGTGGCGATGTTGCCCTGATGCAGTTCCTCTCGGTATTGGCCATCGACACTGATGTAGCGGCCTTCTGCCGACCACGCATTGTGTCTGCCGTTGTGCACAACCTTCGAGAGAAAGGAGCGGGGCGTGTCGGCGCGCCGGTGAATCAGCACGAGAACGATGCCAGCACACCTGTATCCGGCACAGCCAATCCAAGGGCCGCGCCGCAACGCGGCCACTGGTCGGACGTAGCTCGCAGGAAACGCTCCACAAAGTGCGCGAGTCCCCACGAGGCACTGACAGGCGAGAGGAGTTCAGAAGAAGAGAAGCGCTTGCGAAGCGCTCTCGCCGCGCTGAGGGCTTCTTCAACCATAGCGAATGACACACTCGCCGACAACATCTTTGGGGTGTCGCTGCGATTCCTGCTGGATCTGGTGCTGCGGCAGAATCAGCAGGGCGGTGAGCTGGCGGAGGGCACGTGTGTTGCCAACATCTTTGCCAAATGCGGCGGCCTACAAACCCTGGTGGAGAAGCTCCGACCGCACGCGGACGCGGGTGCCGAGCACACCAAAACAACGCTTGCGATTCTGTCTTTCCTGGAGGTGCTCACCGCTTCCGGTCGCCTTGACCACGAGGACAGCCTCGGCTCAACGGCCCATGTGCTCCTCACCATGCTTGCAGAGATGGCCTCCAGTGGATATCTCTGTGCTTCTCGCGAGCGCCTCGCGTTGGTTGCGTTGCGTGTGCTGACAAACATCACGGGATCATCGCCTGACCTTCTCGCCCCGCGCGACCGGCAAACGCTGGGTTCGTACCTGCACCGTAGGATTCTCGCCCTCAGCAGTGCCCGACCAGCAGCACCACCAGCAGTGGTGACAGATACAGATGTGAGAGACGATCATTGCTGCAGCAGGAGAGCCGAAGACGATGAAGAGGAGATCTTTGCCTTGTGCTGCGCCGTGAATGTGCTCAAGTGGGAACGACGATCGCGCGACCCGGCCTGCACCTCACACCTGTTGCCAACCACCAGCATGACAACTGAATGCCACAGCGAGCGGGAGGACATCGACGTGCTGGCCGCCGCCGCCGCCGCCATGCTGTCTGGCTACAAGCAAGGTCGCACGGAGGATTTGGTTCGCAGCGGGTACTACGCCCTCTTCCTTGGCGTCGCATCACTCGCGGTGAACCCCAGCCGAGAGGATGCGTCCTACAGGGTTCCCGTGATGACGGCTGTGGCGACCGCGGCAGGGAGATCGTCGTTCCTCGCGGCTAGCATGGATAAGCCCATGGCCGTTGTCGTCGCCATTGTGCAGGAGTTCCTCCTGTTTCAGAGTGCTTCAGGGACACTGACGCGCAGTGCGTTGGTGGAGATGAACCAGATTGTGAGTTCGCTCATCGAGGCGAACCAACTACCCGTTTCCTCGCTGTGAAGAAGAGGGTTTCGTTGCCGCACCACCTTCACGGTGTGGTTAGCTCATCGCTGTTCTTGTCCCAGTCCACGTTTTTGACCTCTCTGCTGCTCCATCAGTTGCCGCAGAGCGCGTGTGAGAGGAAGGAAGGTAACCGCACGGGGGCACGGCGGGACCCGAACGAACGGGCCTTCTCACATCATCCACAACGGATAAAAGAGAAGTTAAAGACAAAGCGAGGAGGAGAGCAGGAAAGCACAACGCCGCTTGCAAGTCGCGCGCCAGCGGATTGTGGTCTCCCCACGAGTTCATGCTGTGTGTGTGTGTGTGTGTATACCGCTTTGCTCAGAGAACACTCGACGATTCCACTTCATACCTCCTCTGCTTTCAGCTTGGAAAAGCAAGTAGTGCTGTTGTTTCTTACCTCGCCCAGGTCCATTTTAGCACCACAACCGAGAATAATAACCGGGGAGTCCATAACGAGGAGAAGTGCCGAAGATAGAGGATCGGGGATGTCTGTGAAGGTTGCGGTGCGCAGCCGCCCTCTGAGCGCGAATGAGGAAAAGGAGAACTCGCCCGTCGTCCTTCACATGAATGGCAACGAGGTTGACGTGGTGAACGCAAACGGTGGCACCAGTAGGGTCTTCCGCTACGACAATGCGCTGTGGTCGAGCGGGGTGCGCGTCGATGGCTCCGCGAACGAAGAGGCCACACAGTCAATGGTGTACGATGCTGTAGGAGCTGAGATGCTCAGCCACGCACTTACGGGGTACAATGGCTGCATCTTCGCCTATGGACAGACCGGCAGCGGGAAGACCTACACGATGATGGGCACGGAGGACAATCCTGGCATCATCCCTCGCCTGGCGGAGAACTTGTTCGACAACGTGGAGCGTCTGAAGCAGGTGGACAGCGAAGTGTGCATCGAGGTTTCCTACTACGAGATATACTGCGAGAAGGTGAGATGCCTGCTGCGGCCCACGAGCGGCGGGTTCGACGACTCTGCGCTGCGGGTGCGTGAGCACCCCAAGTACGGCCCATTCATTGAAGGCCTTGCGAAGTTTGTCGTCAGCTCGCAGAAGGAGTTCCTCCAGCTCATGAACGATGGGAACAAAGTCCGCACGACGGCCTCCACCGCGATGAACGCGACGAGTAGCCGTTCCCACGCGGTGTTTGCCATCACACTGACACAGAAAAGGAAGAAGGGCAAGTTTCTCACCACAACGACATCGAAGCTGAATCTCGTCGACTTGGCGGGCAGCGAGCGGGCCTCAAAGACGATGGCCACGGGGCAGCGCCTGGCCGAAGGCGCCAACATCAACCAATCACTGACGTGCCTTGGCAACGTCATCAGCGCGCTCGCCGAGGTCGAGGAGAAGAAGAAGCCGAGGCACATCCCGTACAGGGACTCGGTTTTGACGTGGATTCTCAAGGACAACCTGGGTGGGAACTCTAAGACGGTCATGGTCGCCACCGTCAGCCCATCGGCGGCACAGTACGAAGAGACGATGAGCACGCTGCGCTACGCGGAGAGGGCGAAGAAGATCGTGAACAAGGCGGTTGTGAACGAGTCGAACAACAATGAGGTCATCGCGGCGTTACAGAAGGAGATTGCAGCCCTCAAGTCGCAGCTCTCCAACGCCTCGGAGGCCGAGCGTCTTCGCCTGCAGGAGGAACTGGCGGCCAGCGAGGCAGTGCAAAAGGATCTTAGTACCTCGTTGGAGGAGAAGCTGGCGGAGACGAAGAGAATGATGGAAGAGCGCGAGCGCTACATGAGGGAACTGGAGGGCAAGCTGGAGGCACAGACGAACGAGATTGAAGCCTTGAAGCGCGTAAACGACGAAAAGGAGCAGAGAATCGCCGAACTGCTTCGCCGCATCAACGCACTGGCGGACGCAGGAGCGCATGTGGCGGCTGCGAGCGGTGGTGGTGCGCGGTCTGCGTTGGGGGCGGCGACGGCGGACACAGGCACGGCAACGGGCGGCAGCAGTCCAACGGGGAGCGGACAGACCATGATGGACAAGATGCGCGAGGAGGTGGCAGCGCTGGAGCGCGAGCAGAACGACGCAGAGACGCAGCTCAAAGGCAAACGGCGCATCGCGGACGCGGACGACGCCGATGCGGAGCCAAGCGCTCTTCTGGAGGGCGATCCCTACTCCCCGGAGGAGGACATCTTCACCTCGAACCAGGCAAAGACCGCAGGGATGCCCGCGAAGAGAGGAGGCGGGGGCGAGGAGGGGGAACTCGGCACCGTGTCCGGCAGCAGCAGTCCGCGCGAAACGGACGGCACCAACGGGCTGTTCGACGTCGACCTGGACAGCCTCGATGACTTTGACAACGCCATTTTTGGAGACGACAAACCGGAAAGAGGACGCCCCGCCGAGGCCAGTCGCGAGGTGCGGCAGCAGGACGAACCCCTTGCTGGTGACAGCGACCTGGAGGTGGACTCCAACCTCGCGCTCGATCTTGACGGGGAGGCGGAGGAGGAGGAGGGGGATTGGGCCATTGACGAGGACATTGACCTTGGCAGCGAGGAGTCAAAGCCAGTCAGTCGCCAGGCGACAACGACCGCGCCGTCCGTTGGTGCGCCGAGTCAGCCAGCTACGCAGGCGTCATCACCACCTCGACCCGCTACCCATGCCGCATCGCAGACCGCGACGGAGACCGAACCACAAACCCATGTGGACCCGACTGCGCAAAGCGCCACAAGCGCGCTCTCCCCGCTCCCAGACAAGCACTCCCCTGGCGGGCTTCAGGTGAAGAAGGTGTCCCAGCAGCTGAGCGACGGCGAAGGGGTGGCGATTTCACCCCCACAGCCGACCGCCTCCGCTTCACCACCACAGCAGGAGCAGCAGCAGCAGGGAGTCGTTCGTGTTGAGGATCTGGAGCCGAAGTCCTCTGATGCACGACAACGTCAGCAGCAGCAGCAACAGCAGCAGCAGTTTGCGATGGAGTCGGCTGCTGCGCTGCAGATGTGGGCAAAGACAGAGGCGCGACCGGAAATCTTTGCTCCGGCGCAAAACATCGTTGAGCTGGTCATTCCGTCGCACGCGCTTCCGAGTAACCGGTACCTGCACGAGCCGTTCAAGGTGGTCAAGATGAACGATTCCGCCATCATTGGACAGCGCAAGGACCGCATCTGGGACATTGACTTCTTCAGCCACACCTTTGGCAACTACGACGTCAACGGGTCCAAGTCCTTCAGCCTGGCATCGTCGAGCCTCTTCCGTGTAGAGAAGGACCCGGCCAACGCGAGGCGTCTCACGCTCTTCTTCTTCGAGGCGCCGCACCCGTACGAACTCGAGTTCATCTCCGCGAGCCGCCGGCGCCGGTTCTACGAGCTGGCCACGCTGGCGCGGCGCAACTCCATTGTGTGGTGCCCCTCCCTGTGCCTGGACCGCGAGAATGATGTGGCAATCACCGTCCGCGGCACCACGATCGAGCGTCCCAACCGGGTTGTGCGCGTGAATGGGGAGGCAAAGTTCACGGTGGCGCGGATGCCGTACGAGGTAGTGGACTTTTGGTACGGCTGCTTCTCCCTTGAGGGCGGCACCTTGCCGAGGAACACGGCGGTGTGGGGGAGCTTCATGCCCAAGGCGATGCACGACGTGTACATCCTTGGTGTCACGGACATGCCGTCCTCCTTGGTCGACAATGACGATGTTGGCCAGTACTTTGTCAACTACCTCGGTGCGGCTGACTACTACGTGCTCGGCACGACAACAATGGACACCCAGAAGCGGCGCAGTGCGTACAACGCGATGCTTGTCATTTGCCGCCGCTCCTTCATTGTGCGCATCTCTCACCTCCAGCTCATGGAGGCGCCGACGGTGCACAGGAAGGATGTCTCGCGCGGGGACTTCACCGGCGTGGCCTGTGCCCTGAACATCAACGAGGCGAGCGTGTGCGCCATCCTGGTCAATGCAAAGCACACAACATGCAGCACCCAAACCCGCAACGCGTGTATTCGATCCCTCATCACGAGCTTCCCCTTTGGTAACTCGTCGCTCGACATCGCGTCCCGGTTTGACTATCTCGTTGTGTCGGGCAACTTTGGCTACTCCACCCCTACAGCCGCGGCGGGGCCGACTGCCTTCACCGCAAACGACCCGCTTCTGCAGCAGATGAAGCTGAACAACCTCCTGTCAAATATGCAGGAGAGCGAGCCGAGCGCGACGCTCAAGATGCTGCGGGACCCCATGCGTGTCCTCTTCGCGGTCAGACCCCGCGTGTCCCGCATGGATGTGGGACTCTACAGCACCTCACGCGCTCTGCCACTGTCCAACACGTACGTGACCGCTGATATTTTTGCCCAGCGGACCTACCTGAGTGTGTTTGGCGAGACCGTACCCCGAGTTCAGCTCATCTTTGACGACATCCACGTCATGGGCGACCGTCTGCCCGATGTGGCGCACGCCCAGGTGGAGATCACCGGAGACTTCTTTGAGGGCTCCCCGCTGACAGCGCCGACAATGAAGAAGGGTCCGAAGCACTACTCAGCAGCCGCCACGGCTGTGCCCATTGTCTACCCCACCGTCAGCAACGCGGAGTTCACTCGCCTGCAAACCATCCACTTTCGCCTTGTCGGCAGCATCGGGCCATCCACTGGCCACAGCGGCAAGGCGATGACACTGGCCTCGGGCTCCTTACCCATCAAGAACATACTGTCCATGGGCGAGAGCAAGGACTTTGCCACACCGCTGTACTACCACTCCTGCCTTGTTGGCGTGCTCCGGGGCAGACTGATGCAGATCTACTACGAGAAGAACTACGCGGAGGTCGCCTCCGCCGGCCTCGCGCGCGAACGTTTTGTCTCCTTGGTCAGTTGCTACGAGAACCAAGTGCGGCAGGGTGGGAGCTGGGTGCCTGCCTCGATGCAGCCCCCTTTTCGCGATTTCTCCACCAAGGATCCGTCGCAGGAGCAGCGCCGCGAGTCCTTTGAGCTGCCCGATCCCCGCGGCTGGCGATGGCTCACGGAGTGGCAGCACGACAGCCGCCCTGACAGCGTAGACGGCTGGATCTACAGCGATGACGGCAGCGCACCTCCACAGTTCAAGGAAAGCAAGAGCTCAACCATCCGACGACGTCGGTGGATGCGGGCGATGCAGGCACAGGATGCCGTGACGCTGCACAACTACCTCTCCTTCAAGTTCGAACAGATGAAGGAGAACACGCGTGAGTAGCCATAGATGGGCTGCTCTTCTGTTCCATTCGTCTTGCTTTGCTTGTTTTGCTTGTCTTTTTATTTGCCTCGTTGCTGCTGATAGGGATATCTCCCACAACTTCTCGTGTCCCCCCCAGCCGTTCTCACGGCACCGCACAGCGCGTACTGGCGGTGCCTTTCTCTATCTACGGCATAGCCACCTCTGGACATATTACCTCTGTTCTCTCCTCGTCACGAGAATCGACAGAAAAAGAGGAAAAGCGAAGAGTATACGGGAAAAGGCTGGCAAACGGGGGTGATTACTGTCACCAGCGTTCCAGCGCAAGGTTTCGCCCCATCTTCTCTCTCTACACGTTGGATTCAACGAGAAGAAGACGGATGCTTGATAGGGACCTCTGCCACGCGTAGGGCCGCTGTGCACATCTAGTGTATCCCAATCCCCCCACCCCCGTTGTCTCTTCCCTTCTCTTGACTACGCACACGTTCTCCTCACTACTGGCAACAAACAAAGGGCTTCCCCTCTCTCAACGCAGCAGTCACAGTTTTTCCTTTGGTGAAGCCTTCACACGTGCGTACTCGCACGCACCTCCAAGAGTCTCTCTCCCTACTTTGTGTGTGTGTGTGTGGGGGTGACGAAGCCGGTGGAGACACCAGATGAGCTCCTCCACAGGAACAACAACCACGACACGAGCAGCGGCCCGGAGCCACCGAGAACCCAAGCCCGCTGCAAACCGAAATGTGAAGCCAAGGTCGGCTGCTGGCCCATCGGCATCCAGCGTGTCGCAGAACCCGCAACAGCAGCAATCGCTGATGTCATCCAAAGGCAGCCGGAGTGAGGCAGAAACAATGTACGAGCGCCTCCGTAGTGTCGACAAAGGTGACGGGAGCGCGGACGTCATCGGGCCAAAGGGTCTGCGCCAGCTGTTCACGGACCTTGGTGTGAGCGAGGACTCGCTCGAGATGTTTGTGGTGCTGTGGCGCTTGGGGGCCGCACGCAAGGGTGCTCTGAGCAGGACCGAGTGGCTGGTTGCCATGTACAACTACGGCATTGATCAGATGACGCAGCTGCGTCTCAAGACGACAGAGTGGGTCCAGGAAGTGAAGGAGAACCGAAACAGCGCGTACACCGTGATGTACAACTTTCTGTATGACCAGGTGCGAGGCGAGACGGAGCGGCAAATGACGGTGCAAAGCGCTGTTGCCGCGTGGACGGTCCTTTTCAAAGGCATGGACGCGAAGCTCACGGAGTCGTGGTTGCGGTGGGTGTCGCAAGAGTACCGCCGCCCCATCTCGCGCGATTTGTGGAGGCAAGCGTGGCTGTTTTTGTCTCATGTGAAGACGGTGCCGAACGCCGATTTCGTACACGACGGGACGTCGTGGCCGACCGCCATCGACGACTTCGTGACGTGGTGCAAAGCACAGGCGTGACATGTACACTATATACATACATCATCAACAAACGGATACGCTGTTGGAAAAGATGGCCTTCTCCTACTGTTCCACTGGATGAAGAGAACGAGCAGGAGCGACAAAACGGTAGATGGGAAACACTGCAACAGAGCAACCGGATAGCTTTCCCACGAGCGTGCTTCATGTGTGTGTTGGTGGAGGAGAGGACCATGCGACCGGAGTGAATCCAGCCGCCACCTCCCCTTTCACGGTCTTGCATTGGAACCACAGCTCTCTCTCTCTCTATCTATCTCCACACGTCTCCATCTGTCACGACTGTACTAGTAGCCGTCACAACCAACACCACCACCATTATCCACCCCTACCTCCTCCCTTCCTCCGCTCCCCTCCCATGTCCGTTACGGTTGAGGAACTGTTCACCCTCATCGAGGCTGGCGAGAAGGAGAAGATTCGCGCCGCCCTCGATGCGCCAGGGTCGAAGAAGCTGCTGAACCGCTCCTCACCGAGTGGAGAGTTTCCCATACATGCGGCAGCGCGCGCGAAGCAACGCAAAATTGTGGAAGTGCTGCTCATTGCGGGGGCCAACCCGAATCAGGAGTCCGAGGAGAAAGGGAATCACTTGGGTTACACCGCAGCGCACCACGCCGCATCCAACGGGGATATCGAGACGCTTCAGATCCTCTCCAACTTCAAGGCTGACTTCAACCGCCGGTCGGTCGACAAATGGACCCCCCTGCACGTTGCCACATTCAAGGGCTACAACGCAGTCATGGCCTTTCTCATCAGCAAAGGCGCTGACGTAAACTGTGCCAATAACTTTGGCCAGACGCCGATCCTGTTTGCTGTCAACCACGGCCGCGTGGGCGACGTGCGCTATCTGGTGAAGAATAAGGCTGACCTCAAGTACAAGGACCTCAACGAAGACACACTCCTGCACCACGCGTTCCACTTCCAACTGTGCAAGACTCTCGAGGGGCAGTACGACGTCCCGGAAGCCCAGCTCGACGTGGGCGTCGTGCTGGTGCTCAACGGTGTCCCCCCAGACGCAAAGAACCTGGACGGCCATGACGCCTGCTTCCACCTGCAGAACCAGATGCCCTCCCTTCCGACCGTGCTGAGTGCACTCTTCGAGCACAGGGAGAAGCTGGTGCGTGCCTCGATGGAGCTGAACTATCTCTCCCTGGTCTCGGCCAAGCAGGAGCACTTTGTCGCCTTGGGCTTGTCAGAGGACGAAGCGAACCGTCTCTGCCAGCTCCTGTCCACCTTGGACGATGAACGGCTCGCCGCGCGGAAACGAAAGGCCGCTACGTCTGCGAAGGCAGCGGCCGCAGCCGACGACGCACCAGCTGACACCGCCGTCCCCAAACTGCCCGCCGGGCACGCGCCGATCACAGCTGACCAGCTGCGCAGCGGAGTGGACCCCAGCGGGGGGAAGTGTCCTTTCTTTCAGAGGAAGGCACGGCAGGAAATGGCGGCTGCCGCACCACCCGATGACAAGGAGAAGCCGCTGTGTCCCTTCAGCTGGGCGTTTGTGTACCGCCACCAGTCGACCATTCTCCTCTCCTTTGCCTCGTTCGTCCTCGGGATGTGGACGAACCAGATGATCGATCGTTTCTTTCCGAAGCCGTAGGCTCGCCAAGACCACGTGCTTATGTTGCTCATGTATCCTGCAACCACCCCAACGACCACTGCGAATGGCACACCACGAGTCGACGTGCTACGCCACCCCCCACGGGAGCAGGCGACGCGACAAGTTATTATCACCTGTTGCACAGCGTTATTCAACTCCACTGCTGCCGGGGACCAAGAAGGCTGGGTCTCGATCATCCGCCGCACTTTCTTAGCTGCGTGATGTTGCTCTCTCTCTCTCTCTCTCTCGCACGCACGGGGAATGCGAGAAGCGTCCCGTGTTGATCGGTTACCTCTTCCCAAATCCCGCGCAGTTTATCACTCGTCTCTGTTCGCTCCGTTCGCTCCGTTGGATTAAACACGATGATCTGTATGCATGCGTATGGCACGTACGGTGGCAATGGATGCACACACATCACATCCATGTGCGGTGAGGAGGAGGGGACTGTCGCAA